>CM061751.1:107553401-107853400 GCA_030979885.1 Lolium multiflorum
GAACAAGATGCTGAGATGCAGCGGAATGGTGTCACTCCAGAACCAATCCGAGAAAACTGGGACTTGAGGGATCGAAATTGGTTCCTTGCGCATGGGTGTGAGTATGACATGCGGACAGGGAACCTTGTTCAAAGTGACAGCGAGGTTAAGGTACCCAGGGAAAAATGGTTTCAAGTGACGGCAGATATTAAATCAGGAAAATTGAAGTTTGTTCCCGATAGAGAGAATGACTTGCTGCCATTTGTCCTCGGGAATCCCGAAAAGGGAGGACGAACAAGAGGCCTCGGCCCTAGTTATCTATGGTCGATTGGGTTTCCCAGCGACGAGGAGACTTATAGAGGCCGATCGAGAGCAAAACAACGCCAGCAGGAGGTGCAGAATGACCGGTTAACCGAGTTCCAACGCCGACTTGACCAGTAGCAGCGGGAGATTCACGAACTTAAAGGACGGCACGAGCTAGATAATATTGTCAGCATATCTCAGCGGCGAAGTAGCATGGCTGACTCGGAGGCCCCGCCTGAATGTACACGAATGATAGATGGCTGTCCTGGCTACCCCGTGGATGGAATCAAGGAGCAGACACCTTGTTATCTCCATGAGGTGTTCAGGAACCTATCTCTTAAGGTGGCGGTCGGCTTTGTTTTACCTACATTAGGACCTGAAGGTGAGCCGGCACTATGACCTGGCAATCAGATTCCAGCTGGCTATGCTTGTGTCGGGGTGGATTCAATTGTACCGTTGTTTGAGTCATTGCTGCTTGAAATCCCTGGAGGTGAAGGTCACCTTACACTCGGAGACGTACTGGGTGACATCATTCTTTGGGATAAGGAAAACATCAGGCTTCCAGGCTGGGTACCCCCTACTAGTCATCGCAGGTCACCATCACCTCCTCCAAGTGGTCACAGGTCACCATCACCTCCTCCAAGTGGTCACATGTCGCCATCACCCCATGAGTACGACCACCACATCCCTAGTCCATCTCCATCTCCACAGCAGGCTCAGCCGTCCTCGCCGCCGCTTGCGCCCACTAAGACTCGGTAGGCACCCAAGCGGAAGTGTGTCAAGAGTCCTATCCGCCGACTGTCGCCCCTCCCAAGAGTACCAAAGGTCCCCCCCCCCCCGTCCTTACGGTCTTACTATCAAGGAAAATGAGGCCGTTGTAAAGAAACAACCGCATGAAAATTTTCATAAGGAAAAACTCAAGTCCCCAGCACCATACACCGAGAAGCAAAAAAGCATATGCTCTTGATTTTCTGAACACACCATCGCAATATGACTTACACGAGAAGAAGGATGACTATACACGCACACTTGCGAAGGTAATTGAGTAGAGCAAAGAGAAGAATAGTGCTAGCACGAGCAAATCATCAACTAAAAGTGTAGCCGGGAAGAAATCAAGTAGAAAAGTGCACCCCTCAAGGCCAAGCAAGCGACAGCAAGCAGAAAAAGAAAGGACGTTCCCCTCAAAGTGTTAGATGTTCCCTCGGTGTACCAGGAACATGGTGGTTTTGATATGGCAGCAGCTGCGGCGCTAGCGTCTCAAATGAATTGTATTGTGGAGCAATTGCTGAGTTCCCAAGATGCTGCACTACCCATTGCTGATATAGCCCCTAAATTTGTCTACGGGGTCGACTTGGTCAGCAAAAAGAGGCTGCAAGAACTGCCAACACGTATGCGGAATTTGCATCAGTGGTACCTTGATGCGTGCAAGGAGAACAAAAGATTCATCGTGGCGAATATCCCAGTAGAATATTACTTCCGAAGGGAGGATCTCCATATTGAGATTTCCAAACTCTGACAGTTATTCAATTAGACGCCCTCGACAAATCTCTCATGAGTTGCTATTGCTTGTAAGTTGTTGACTACATATAAGTTCATGTTCATTCAGTTGTTCCTGTTTATTGCATATACTCATTATATCCTTATGTACTCTATTATGCAGACTGAAGATCGATGAATGCAGAAGAAAGAATATAACCAATATTGGATTTGTTGATCCAGATAAAGTACATCATGACACGGTAAGGGATAAAGAAGAAGAAACGGGGGGAAACCTACTAAGGTTTATAACGGAGCAACATTTCTGTGATTCAATACTGTTTCCTTACAACTACATGTGAGAGTCTTACTTTGTTGTACACATTTAATTATTCTTACTCGATGGTAACTGTAATTCATGATGTATATATATATAAACATGTGCAGTTTCCACTGGATTCTGCTAGACATTCAAGTTGATAAGGGAATAGTTGAAGTAAGGGACCCATTGAGTACAGGCCTGGAAGGGTTCCGCAACTTGCAGCAGTTGCTCCAGAGGCAACTTCAATCATTGTTGCGCTATATCTTTCGTGAGATATCAATTAATTATCCACTCATTCAATCATTCTTTTGCCTGGTAGGGTTTGCAAATGCTTCAAGAAGGTGGTTAAGGGTGACTTCGTAGAGAATCTAACATTTACTCTTGTACCGTGCGCCCAGCAACCACATGAGACGAATCTATGTGGATACTAGGTTTGTGAGCTCATTCGCATGTTAACCACTGAGAAGGACGATAATATATTCAACGTAAGCAATAACATTCACAACTTCAATTTATTATCGTCAATATTTCATTATCAAGATTGATATAATCATATTCATCTCATTTTCCTATATAGGTCGAGTTCATGTGGGAGAAGCTCCAACCAAACGAACACCTACTAGGAATTGCGGAGGAAGTGGCGGGACTTCTGATGATAGAAATAATAGACGACAAAGGTTTGTTTAGTTTAAATAGGCGCTTCTGATGATCCCCGTGTAATAGTTCGAATAGACGACGGGCTCTAGTCCCGGTAGTCGTGAGCTCCATGTACACGTAAGGGGAATCTACAAATAGATATTAGGCATGTTTTCTACTAGTGACCGTACGTGTGACCGAGTGCAGAGGTGCTGCCCGGCCGCTGCACCGGCGGGATCTTCTTCTCGCTCCTGAGGGTGACAAGTGATCGATTACATCAACCACGAGTACAACCTCGTTAACTCTTAGCGATATTCGAGGGTACGTTGATCCCATCCCGTTGCTGCCATCTTGTAGATTAGATCTTGGCTCTTTATTCGTTCTTGCGGTAGGATTTTTTTGATTTCTATGCTACGAATCCCTACAATATATGGTTTGCAAAGTTAAACTTCATAAAGTTTAACCATATATTGATAAAAATATTATAATATCAAATTAGTATTATTAGAATTGTCATGAAATATATTTTTATATTATATGCATTTGGTATCATAAATGTTTGTATTATTTTATGTATTGTTGATCAAACTTTGCTAAGTTTAACTTGCACGTAATATTATGTGCATCATATTATGGGCAGGAGGGAGTACTATCTCAAGAATTGGCTTTGTCGTTTTGTTCAACAAATAGCATGTGCTCGTCATATTATGAATGTGCGAAGTAACATGTCCATCTGTCAATTATACTCCCGCAGTTCCAAAAAGGGTGTTGCAGGTTAAATGTATCTAGATGCGGTTTAGTGTATAAATAAATTCAAATTTAAACAAATATGTGACTTCTTTTTCATGACAGACGAAGTACTATTTATCGATGCCATCTTCTCACAAAATGTATTGTGCAGAAGTAATGGTCCGGCTAACCCGCCACAGATCAAATTTATGTAAACATTACTACTCATTGACTTAGAGCATCTCTATTTGCGTCCCCCAAAAAACGTCTGGCACAATGATTTGGGCAACATTTGGAGATAGCGTCGGACAAAAAGAGACTAAAAATCTGTACAAAAAAGAGACCCTTCCCAGCCGGTGTTCCTCAAACAGCGTCCGGATGCATGCATTTTAATAGAGCAGATCACCCCATGTGAGAAAAGTAGGTGAAATAAAGTGTGGGAAATGAGAATGACATGTGAGGACTAGGAGCTCCATACATTCATGTGGACGCTGTTTTTGTGTCTGGCGTCCCCGGTAGAGACTATATACTAGACACTTTACCGAAGACGTCGGTCACAAAATGAGGCACTATTTAGCTTTATAGGACGCGACTGGAAAGCGTTCTTCTCAATTTCATGTCCGCCGTCCTACACACGTCGTTTGAGGGACACACTGAAGATGCTCTTTATATGCTCTGTCAAGAGAGGAAACATATTCGGAGATCCAGCCTTTAAATACAGTAAACTTAACGTGGAGCAGCTGGCATCGTCACACTAATGCCGACGACCTAACCAATCAGATTTGTAAGTCAACCGAATGGGATCAAGGGCCAAGCAGTTTTTTTGTTGTCAAGAATACAGGAAGAAGATATTTTGTAAGTCAACCGAATGCGATCAAGGGCAGTCCAGTCATTGCACAGGTTACTCACGCCAGAAAGATCTGATGAAGGCTTTCATATATACGTACCTTCCCTATTGTGTTTCCTATCACAAAAGCATACCAAACAGGATCGAGTTAACTAGCAAGAAAGAAGTATTCGCTCCGGTGCAGGTGATTGAAGCAAACCTTTTCGTATTATTATTAATTAACTTTCGTTCCATTCCCACATTCGCATATAGAAATTTCTAGAGCAAATCTCTCTCTCCCGTGGTTCTACTTCTACTCCCTCGATCAAGTTACTCCGGCTAGCTTCAACATGTTACTGCGTTTCAGAAGCTGTTTCTAAGAAAGTATTGGTTTGTCGCATATGATCTTTTGTAAATTTATTAAGAAACTGTTATGCCTGGGTAAAAGGGGATAGATTACGTGTCCGTAGTTAGTGCTAGTATGCTACCCCACTTTCTTTAATTTCTAGACCTTGTCGTAGGAACATAGTGCAATCGGATGTTGAGTCCAAATAATGTGCTTTTTTTGTCAGATATTAAGAAAAATGTTATGCCTGGGCAAAGGGATAGATTACCTCTGGTGCACTGGTGCCTCGATAGTTAATGGTACCCTATTTTCCTTAATTTTGTCTCCTGTAGCAGGAACATCGTCCAATCGGAAAATGGAACCCAAGGAACTATCAATCGAGCTTATTAAGGAAATCACGGACGGGTTTTCAGTTCAAATTGGTGAAGGTTCATTTGGTGTAGTTTACAAGGTATATAATACAAGAATGTTCTGTTAATCATTTTTGTGCATTTTTTTGGATGCGGTCAGGGAACCAACCTTTTTTGGGGGGTGTAAAAACAGGGGAAACTTAAAGGACAAGAAGTTGCCGTGAAGAAACTTCTAGACTCTTCTACAGTGAACGAAAGAGAATTTCATCAGGAGGTTACGATTCTGAGCGTGGTCAATCACCAGAACATAGTGAAGCTAATTGGCTACTGTTGTCACAAAAAGGATACGGTAGAACTGCGCCAATCTTTTTGTTCCGGAGACGTAGTTGAGAAGTACCTCTGTTTTGAATATGTTCCAAATGGAAGCCTTGATAAACATATCTACGGTATGATCTCTCTCTCTCTCCAACATTTTAATTTGAGGGATTGTGGCAAGCAAATACTGTGTTGTAATTGCCATTTTCTCATCAGGTGGAACCTCCGAATTCGGTTGGGACAAACGATTCAAAATCATTAAAGGAATCTGTACAGGTTTGCAAGTTTTACATGAACAGCGAACACCTATTATTCATTCTGATCTTAACCCTGGCAACATATTATTGGATATTGGTATGGAGCCCAAGATTTCTGATTTTGGGCTGTCGAGGCTATTCGGTGAAAATCAGACACATACTCGCATATTAAAATCTAACAGTGCAATGTAAGTTCAGCTGAAAACTTAGAAAAAGGTTGCTCTGTTTCTCATAAATTCCTAAATCTTTTAAATGGTTTTTAAATTATTTATGTTAGAGGATTCATGGCACCTGAATACCTACAAAGAGGTCTACTATCAATCCAATCGGATATATATAGTTTAGGTCTTCTGATAATTGAGATCACGACAGGCGAGAAAAGCTCTTCCGACGATGAAATGTTTGAAACAGACATTATGGATAATGTAAGATTATAGAACTCGTATCTTTATTTGAGAAATGGTGCAGCATTTACTTTGTATGCATTATTGAACCACTATTACGTACGCGCACAGGTTCGCAAAAATTGGACAACAGTGCCGTACATAAAATCCAATTACCCGGCACTAAGAGCCGATGGCCACCGCCAGGTAAAGGGATGCATTGAACTGGGGCTAAGCTGTATAGAGAAGAAGCGGATGGACAGGCCTACTTCGGCGAGTCTCGTTAAGAAGCTCGAACAAATATGGAAGCAAGCTGGAACAAATATGGAAGCAAGCTCGAGCTCAGTGCTTGGCAAGGTATGAACTCTTTGGATACAAGTGTGGATATGTTCACCGTGCACGATTAAAATGTTTTACGGTACCTTTTACCACCAGCCAGAGCTGAGAGGTATGAATTTAAATCTAGCCATTGAATTGCCGGGGCAATGTAAAATTATAATTGGAAAATAACTTATTGAATATCTAATTCCAGTAAATATCCCATTGATTTAGCCTAAAATCCTGGCAACAGATCCTGATTTCTAATATATGTCTTTCTCTAGGAGATACCTTCCGATTTTATCTAGCTTTCTATCAGTTATTTCTACAACTATAAAACTAGTTCGACAGAGTTCATGGACGCACGGCGATCGGCTCGCCGGCCGGCCGCATAGCATGACGGCAAAATCATGCCACGGAGCTAGCCCGAGATCTTTTCAAACAATTGGAGATTATCAAATTGTATTCTGTAGGAAGCCAAGATCTAACAACTCCGACAGCTTCAGCTTAGACTTTATACCACCGCCACGCCGTGAAGTAGCAGACACCTCATGCAGACGACGCATGCTTCCATTACCAGGCCTTCCATTTTTAATGGGATTTGTTTCTTTGCCGTCGTAGATGTTTTCTAGTTTAACCATGCATACCACTCCAGTTTACCCACCAGTATGTTTCATACTACTCCTGTTTTAGGTAGAGGTATGAATTCATATGAACCGTTCGATCCACAAAAATAAACGGTCTAGATCTAGTTGAGGGTACCATAAAAGACCTCACGATGTTTACCTTTTTTATTTCCTTCTAAGGAGGGAGACACGTATAGATAAGCATACACACTGACAACAAGGAAGAATCAGCTCGATGGCGTCCTCTTGACATGCTACGGATTTAACATTTGAAATTCTTTTTCCTAATTTTTAGGTTTAACACTTCCTTAAAACTACAAAATTATTCATTTCACTTCTCTTATTTGTGTCGCTAACTCGACGAACAAGGAGAACATGGCTTTACATTTCTTTAGAAACATACTTTCTTTAGATGACAGGGTTTAGCACCGCCTGATCAATAATCAGTTCTTAATTTGACTTTGTCGATATGCTCTTCCAAATTTCAGGTAAACCCATTTGGACGTAAATGATATTGGTAGCCCCATCGAGGAGAACTGGGCATCCCAATATGAATCTGCCTGTGCCATTACAACTTCCTTTCCTAAATAATGATCTTCATCCTTGTTGACACCACTGTTTGCGTGGTCGGGAAGATTACTGTATTACTTTTACATTCCTGTGAAGTTTATTAGTACCGATGTTTTCTTGAATAAACTATCAATTGAATTTATATTGGTAATCCTTATAAAGGATCCATGGAAACACATCGTTAGTGGAAGATCAAATGTAACACGTCATCCATCTATCGAATGCAGCCCTTGTTTTAAAGAGCTTGTTGAACGAATCGTCATTCATGCCTTTAACGGACCTTCTATATCTATATCTGTTCGGTTTTTCTTACGGCGCAAAACTAGAAATGTTCCGCCTGAATTTTGACGAGATAATTTTATTACCTAAAATTAATGGAGCAGAAAGTATCCAGTCTCACCGGCCTATCATCTGTTTTCTTAATGTTAGTTTAAAAGTTTTACTAAAGTTGCTACAATCAGCCTAAACGCGGTGCACTACCAGAAAAAAAACTTACTAGTGACGGTCGTGTTTTAAGCACTGCTGACGGTAGAGGATGACGTCACCAGTATCCAACCACTGGTAATATGGACCACTGACGGGCATTTTATACGTCGCGGGTAAGATGCACCGCTGACGATGCAATCAAGTTTCGTCCGTCTTTGGTAGTTGCTCCATCTGTGAAACCGGGCACAACGACAATATTTCAGTGGCGAGCTTAAAAATATTATTCACATCAGTAGTTCTCACGATCTTGAAAGAATAAACAAGACTTGTATGTCATCAATAAAGTGTCCGTGATTGTCGGGAGGATGACCCCCGGTATGTTAAGAGCATGGCAAATATGCCCAAGTCGGGTGGCTAGAAATCGGTTTATGTTAGTAATCTGGAGAAAGATGGTACTTGTTGAGAAAGAGGACGACCGGATTAAAGGTTAGCCAATTGGTACGATCCGGATTACTAGCAGGGGTATACCGGAATAAGGGTAACCGGCATTTCCTAAGCCGGTAGGGTTGAAGTTAAGCCGGAAGCTTCTCAAGAGAGATAAAAGGCTACGGTCCGGATTGATTAGGACAAAACCATAGTGGGATCCGGTATAGGGCCAACGGTCGTGTACCGGTCCTAGAGTCAAAGAACCCTGTCGCTGCAGGACATCGAGGAGATACGGAAGATCAACTTTATGACGGAAGCCTCGCTAGTTTCGAACTAAAGCCACGGTGCACAGGTAACGAGGGTGCTACAGTGCGCAGGCCGGCAGAGATCAGCGCGCAGAAGACACATGCAAGGACATCAGTGGGGCAGGGTCAAAGCTACAATCCAAATCCGGCTTATGTAGGCAAATATTTACTTTGCCCTAGTTCCTTCTCTTGTAAGCCTCCTCTCTTGGGGAGAGGAGGCACTCCCTTGCACAGGAGGATATGTTCTGCTTCATTTCACTTAGGGTTTCCTCCCTCTAGGACTTCATCTTCTTCCTCTAGCCAAGGGCTGGAGGGAAACCATTGTAGATCTCTGTGAGTTCCTATACACCAGACAGGCAGGACTAGGGGTGTTACCTCCTCACGAGGGACCCGAACCTGGGTATTATCGTGTGTCTCTGTGTGTGTTCTCTCCATCTCCCCCTCCTTCGGATCCCTCAGTGTACATTTGGCCCCAAGATAAGCCTACCTATGGCATCTGTTTGTTCACCACGACGACAGTTGGCGCCCACCTTGGGGCCAGTAGCTGCGCCGGCTGGGTCCGGACGGGGTTCGTCACCGCCTCCGGCGAGCGTGTGGTCTCTGGCCTTGTCCAGAGGCTCGACTCATTGGATTTCGTCAGCGACAACACTGGCAGCTTTACCAACGACACGACCTTCCCCAGGAACGGCGGCATGATGCTCTTCGGCATGCATCGATTCTACGTCGGCACAGGAATGTAGGTTCCCTGATGAGGTGCTGGTGGCTCTGGATTCACCGGCTCTTCACGCGGCTTGTGGGATGCGTACCGATCTCACCGCTGGCAGCGTGGAGGTGATAATGGCTAGCGCGGGTGGTCCCGGCAAAGCGGCGGCAGATGGCAAGGATGCTTCCACTAAGTCCGGACGCACGACCAAACCGGCGGTGGAGCGAGAGCAGAACATCGCCAGCACTTCCGCTGTGCCACCGGCTGCAACTCCTCTTCAAGACGATGTGGACATGCTGTCAACACCCATCACGCCTGACGCCAACGCGACCATTACGCAAGCCGAGCTAGAGGCGCAGCGACAAACTATCCTCAACGGCGCCAATGAGGTAGTCCGTGCCCAACAGGCGCTGAACATAGTAGTCCGTGCCCAACAGGCGCTGAACATAACCCTACATGAGTATAATGTAGCGCATTGTTTTTCTTCCGTAAGTGCAGATCCTAGTAGAGTAGCAGCTAGCTGGCTTAGAGGTCGCAACCTTGAGAAAGATTTGCATCGGGATGCGCGTTTCGGTACATCTGTGTCGGCATCCATCTTGCCGGTAGGTAAACCAAAATATAGTACTCCTGATAAAACTCTTAGAGTTGCGCAATCCGCGGCTGAGGAACTAGATCATTTATCGGGTGATGCTTTGATAAAGAAACAAGCCCGAGTTAAAGAATTACTTGTTGTTGCTACTAAACAAACTGCAGATGCCGCACGGAATAAAAATGGTGCCGGAATGATACGTCTCCAACGTATCTATAATTTCTGATGTTCCATGCTAGTTTTATGACAATACCTACATGTTTTGCTCACACTTTATAATGTTTTTATGCATTTTCCGGGACTAACCTATTAACAAGATGCTGAAGTGCCAGTTCTTGTTTTCTGCTGTTTTTGGTTCCAGAAAAGTTGTTCAGGCAATATTCTCGGAATTCGATGAAACAAAAGCCAAACCTCCTATATTACCGAGACGGAACCAGAACACCGAAGGAGAGACGGAGAGGGGCCAAGGGGGCCCCACACCACCTAGCGGCGCGGCCAAGAGGGGGGGCGCGCCCAGCTATGGGGTGGGCCCCTCTGGCACCCCCTCGCGCCGCCCTTTCGCCTATATATCCCCTCGCGATGCGAAAACCCTACATGAACAGATCATATTCCAGAAAGACTCCAGGAGCGCCGCCGCCATCGCGAAACCTAGTTTCGGGGTCCGAAGTTCCTGTTTCGGCACCCTGCCGGACGGGGTTGACCCCCGGAAGCCTTCTCCATCATCGCCACCGCCTCCATCATGCTCCGTGAGTAGTTCCCCCATGGACTACGGGTTCTAGCTGTAGCTAGTTGGTAATCTCTCTCCCATGTACTTCAATACAATGATCTCATGAGCTGTCTTACATGATTGAGATCCATCTGATGTAATCGGTGTTGTGTTTGTTGGGATCCGATGAATTGTTACATTATGATCAGTCTATCTATATAAGTTTGTGAAGTTATTGTTGCTGCAATCTTGTTGTGTTTAATGCTTGTCACTAGTGCACGAGTGGCATGATCTTAGATTTAAGCTCTATAATTATTGCTTAGATTGTATCTACAAGTTGTTTGCACATGTCTATGTCCGGAACCCGAGGCCCCAGAGTGACAGCAACTGGGATAACTGGAGGGGAAGGCTTAGATATGAGGATCACATGTTTTTACCAAGTGTTAATGCTTTGCTCCGGTGCTCTATTAAAAGGAGTACCTTAATTACCAGTAGATTCCCTTGAGGCCCGGCTGCCACCGGCTGGTAGGACAAAAGATGTTATGCAAGTTTCTCATTGCGAGCACGTATGACTATATATGGAAAACATGCCTACATGATTAATAGACTTGATGTTCTGTCTTAATGCTATTTCAATCCTATCAATTGCCCAAGTGTAATTTGTTCACCGAACACTTGTCACTTGTTATTGGAGAGTTACCACTAGTGTAGATATCTAGGAACCCCGATCCATCTGTCATCATCAAATACTCACTCGATCCTATATGTCATTGGAAGTAGTATCAACTATTTTGTGGTGCCATCGCCTCTGTGTTACTGTTACTGCTGTTGTGTTACTGTTACTATTGCTCTCATATTAGCTTTCACATCACCCTTACTAGTGCTTTTCCAGTGCAGCTGAATTGACAACTCAGTTGTTAAGGCTTATAAGTATTCTTTGTCTCCCCTTGTGTCGAATCAATAAATTTGGGTTTTACTTCCCTCGAAGACTGTTATCCCCTATACTTGTGGGTTATCAAGACTATTTTCTGCCGTTGCCGGGGAGGCATAGCTCTACTCATAAGTTCACCTGGGGAGTACACTCTACCTCTCTCTCTGTTTTTATTTTATTTTGTTTTGCTTAGTTTACTTTTGTCTAGTTTATTTGTGCTTAGTTTATTTCTGTCTAGTATTATTTTGCTTAGTTTACTTTTGTCTAGTTTGTTTTTGTCTTGTTTTATTTTTCTTATATACCCGAAAATCCATAAAAATTTGAAAAACCGAAAAATTAAAAACTGTTGTTATGGAAGAACCCACAACCTTTATGGAGCTTATAGAATTATATATGAATTATAGAGAATCAAGAAAGGGTAAAGTCATGAGTGCCGTTATAGAAAAATTGAATACAATTGCTAAAATCTTGCTTAAACGCCATGATATAAACTGTTGCTCTAAACAGGATACTAAACATCTTAAATTCCAATGTGGCTTTAGTGAAGAAGTTTTAATTGTGAACTATCATTGGAATAACTATATTCATCTTGGGTTCGAAGAAGTAGAACAATTTGTTTTATTTATGGGAGCTTCTGAAATAGAATCCTTCATGTCTAAAAATTATGAAACCTGTGTTGCTTGTAATAACCTTAAAGATTATGTCTCTTCCATCCTTGATTATTGCTTAGAACATTACAGCGAAAATCCTTATATCATTGATTATAAAGAGAGACACATTCATGCACAAGAATGCACTCACAATTTGCAGGAACCTGTGAAAGAAGAAATTGATGAACCTGAAAGCTCATTGGATGAAAAAGAGGAGGAGAGTGATGAACAAAAGGAGGAAGAATGGATTAGCTACCCATGCCTACCTTCCAATGAGAGTAACTCTTTATCTCTTAAACTATTTGATTGCCCTCCATGCTTACCAACGGAGGATGAATGTTATGTTCCTATGGATTCTCTTGAAATATTCCCTATGAGTAAAACTTGTGAGAATAATTATGCTACTGTTATCTATGATAATCCATGCTATTTTGATAAATGTTATGATAATGCTTTGTTTGTGCCTGATATCGAAATGCATGGTACTAAAGAGTTTTGCTTAGCAAATGTTTATGATAAAGCTCTAGATGATGGTCCTATGTTACTTGATAATATTAATTGTACTACTAATGAAAATGGGATTGGAGAGATCTTGACTTTATCTAGGAGTCCCATATCTTTTGAGATTGATCAATCATCTTGTTATATTATTGATAAAAGTGGGTTTGAAAGTTTTAATCCCATTATTTTTTAGCTTGATAAAAATTATGTGTTTGTAGATCATGAAAAGCATGCTGTATGTGATAGTTATATTGTTGAGTTTGTTCATGATGCTACTGAAAATTATTATGAGAGAGGAAAATATGGTTGTAGAAATTTTCATAGTACTAAAACACCTCTATATATGCTGAAAATTTTGAAGTTACTCTTGTTTTATCTTGCTATGCTTGTCACTTTGTTCTTCATGAATTTATTTGTGTACAAGATTCCTATGCATAGGAAGCGGGTTAGACTTAAATTTGTTTCATACTTGCTTTTTGATACTCTCTTTGCTTCAACTCTCATCCTTA
This sequence comes from Lolium multiflorum, assembly GCA_030979885.1. Classification (NCBI taxonomy): domain Eukaryota; kingdom Viridiplantae; phylum Streptophyta; class Magnoliopsida; order Poales; family Poaceae; genus Lolium; species Lolium multiflorum. The sequence continues at coordinate 107,566,584 of CM061751.1, forward strand.
TGTGAGCATCATTAAAATCACTGAGCCCATCTTAATGGCTATAAAGAAAGCACTTCTTGGGAGATAACCCATGTTTTATTTTGCTACTGTTTTGTTGCGTCTTGGAAGTTGTTACTACTGTAGCAACCTCTCCTTATCTTTATTTTATTGCATTGTTGTGCCAAGTAAAGTCTCTAATAGAAAGTTGATACTAGATTTGGATTTCTGCGCAGAAACAGATTTTTAGCTGTTACGAAATTGAGTAGATCTCTCTGTACGAGAACCTAAAAATTCTGCAAAAATTCATGCGTGATCCTCAGATATGTACGCAACTTTCATTAGTTTTGAGTTTTCTGATTTGAACAACGGAAGTACGTCGAAAAAATTCGTGTTTACTGGCTATTCTGTTTTGACAGATTCTGTCTCTGTTTTTTGCATTATCTCTTGTGGAATTTAAGTAAGGCTTTCTAGACGTGGAGAGCTGTAGCTAATGTTTTATTGAGTTCTTGCAATGTGTCACTACAGGACTAAAGTGGATTAAAGTTTTTTGAGTTCTAACCCCTCTAATGAAGTTTATGAGAAGTTTGGTGTGGCAGAAGTTTTCAAGGGTCAAGAGAGAAGGGTGATATAACGTGATCAAGAAGAGTGAAGAGCCTAATCTTGGGGATGCCCCCGTGGGTCACCCAAGCATATTTCAAGAAGACTCAAGCGTCTAAGCTTTGGGATGCCCAAGGCATCCCCTTCTTCATCAACTTATCAGGTCATCTCTAGTGAAACTATATTTTTATTCTTCCACATCATATGTTCTTTACTTGGAGCGTGTGTTTGTTTTTATTTTTGTTTGTATTTGAATAAATTCGGATCCTAGCAATCCTTGTGTGGGAGAGTGACACGCTCCGCTTTTTCATATGAACACTGGTGTTCTTCGTTTTATTTTTCATGTTCATAGCGAAGCTGAGAGCCGCAACACTTATTGATATTTGGTTGGAAACAGAAAATGCTTCATATTGTGTTGAATAATTTGATACTTGGCAATTGTTTTGAGCTCTCAAGTAGACCATGTTTAAGCTCTTGCATCATGTAGTTTAAACCTATTAGTGGAGAAATACCGTAGAGCTTGTTGAAATTTGGTTTGCCTGATTGGTCTCTCTAAGGTCTAGATATTTTGTGGTAAAAGTGTTTGAGCAACAAGGAAGACAGTGTAGAGTTTTATAATGCTTGCAATTTGTTCTTATGTAAGTTTTGCTGTACCGGTTCATACTTGTGTTTGCTTCAAACAACCTTGCTAGCCAAAGCCTTATACTGAGAGGGAATGCTTCTCGTGCATACAAAACCTTGAGCCAAAACCTATGCCAATTGTGTCCACCATATCTACCTACTATGTGGTATTTCCTGCCATTCCAAGTAAATACTTCATGTGCTACCTTTAAACAATTCAAAAGCTATTATCTCTTATTTGTGTCAATGTTTTATAGCTCATGAGGAAGTATGTGGTGTTTATCTTTCAACCTTGTCATTTACTTCTGACAGACTTTCACCAATGGACTAGTGGCACATCCGCTTATCAAATAATTTTGCAAAAAGAGCTGGCAATGGGTGCCCAGTCCCAATTAATTAACTTGCATTAATAATTCTCTTCACATGTTTTGCCCTGATCTATCAGTAAGCAACTTAATTTTGCAAATAGACACTCCTCCATGGTATGTGAATGTTGGAAGGCACCCGAGGATTCGGTTAGCCATGGCTTCTGTAAGCAAAAGGTTGGGAGGAGTGTCATCCATATATAAAACTAAAGTACATGTGTAAACAAAAGAGAAGAGGGATGATCTACCTTGCTGGTAGAGATAACGTCCTTCATGGGAGCCGCTCTTGAAAGTCTGGTTGATAAGGTAGTTAGAGTACCCGCTACCATTCGTTGACAACAACAAACACCTCTCAAAACTTTACTTTTATGCTCTCTATATGATTTCAAAACTTGAAAAGCTCTAGCACATGATTTAATCCCTGCTTCCCTCTGCGAAGGGCCTTTCTTTTACTTTATGTTGAGTCAGTTTACCTACTTCTTTCTATCTTAGAAGGAAACACTTGTGCCAACTGTGCATTGATTCTTACATGCTTACTTATTGCACTCATTATATTACTTTGTGTTGACAATTATCCATGAGGTATGCATGTTGAAGTTGAAAGCAATTGCTGAAACTTAAATCTTCCTTTGTGTTGCTTCAAACCTCTTATTAAGAATTTATTGCTTTATGAGTTAACTCTTATGCAAGACTTTTTGATGCTTGTCTTGAAAGTACTATTCATGAAAAGTTTTGCTATATGTTATCTATTTGTTAGCAAACTATAGATCATTGCCTTGAGTCACTTCATTCATCTCATATGCTTTACAATAGTATGATCAAGATTATGTTAGTAGCATGTCACTTCAGAAATTATTCTTTTTATCGTTTACCTAGTCGAGGGCGAGTAGGAACTAAGCTTGGGGATTCTTGATACGTCTCCAACGTATCTATAATTTCTGATGTTCCATGCTAGTTTTATGACAATACCTACATGTTTTGCTCACACTTTATAATTTTTTTATGCATTTTCTGGGACTAACCTATTAACAAGATGCCGAAGTGCCTTCCTGTCTTGTTTTTGGTTCCAAAAGCTGTTCGGCAATATTCTCGGAATTCGACGAAACAAAATCCAAACCTCCTATTTTACCGAGACGGAACCAGAACACCGAAGGAGAGACGGAGAGGGGCCAAGGGGGCCCCACACCACCTGGCGGCGCGGCCAAGAGGGGGGCGCGCCCAGCTATAGGGTGGGCCCCTCTGGCACCCCCTCGCGCCGCCCTTTCGCCTATATATTCCCTCGCGACGCGAAAACCCTACATGAACAGATCATATTCCAAAAAGACTCCAAGAGCATCGCCGCCATCGCGAAACCTAGTTTCGGGGGTCAGAAGTTCCTGTTTCGGCATCCTGCCGGGACGGGGATTGACCCCCGGAAGCCTTCTCCATCATCGCCACCGCCTCCATCATGCTCCGTGAGTAGTTCCCCCATGGAGTACGGGTTCTAGCTGTAGCTAGTTGGTACTCTCTCTCCCATGTACTTCAATACAATGATCTCATGAGCTGCCTTACATGATTGAGATCCATCTGATGTAATCGGTGTTGTGTTTGTTGGGATCCGATGAATTGTTACATTATGATCAGTCTATCTATATAAGTTTGTGAAGTTATTGTTGCTGCAATCTTGTTGTGTTTAATGCTTGTCACTAGTGCACGAGTGGCATGATCTTAGATTTAAGCTCTATAATTATTGCTTAGATTGTATCTACAAGTTGTTTGCACATGTCTATGTCCGGAACCCGAGGCCCCAGAGTGACAGCAACTGGGATAACTGGAGGGGAAGGCTTAGATATGAGGATCACATGTTTTCACCAAGTGTTAATGCTTTGATCCGGTGCTCTATTAAAAGGAGTACCTTAATTACCAGTAGATTCCCTTGAGGCCCGGCTGCCACCGGCTGGTAGGACAAAAGATGTTATGCAAGTTTCTCATTGCGAGCACGTATGACTATATATGGAAAACATGCCTACATGATTAATAGACTTGATGTTCTGTCTTAATGCTATTTCAATCCTATCAATTGCCCAACTGTAATTTGTTCACCCAACACTTGTCACTTGTTATTGGAGAGTTACCACTAGTGTAGATAGCTGGGAACCCCGGTCCATCTGTCATCATCAAATACTCACTCGATCCTATATGTCATTGGAAGTATTATCAACTATTTTCTGGTGCCATCGCCTGTGTTATCATATCGCTGGTGTTATCACATTATTGTTCTCATATTACAGCTGCTTTCACATCACCCCGTTACTAGTGCTTTTCAGTGCAGCTGAATTGACAACTCAGTTATTAGGGCTTATAAGTATTCTTTGTCTCCCCTTGTGTCGAATCAATAAATTTTGGTTTTACTTCCCTCGAAGACTGTTGCGATCCCCTATACTTGTGGGTTATCACGGAACATCCCAAATGGTGCATTCGGTTGGGGGAAAGTCGAATGGACAAGCATCGTCTCCCCACCTGAGCAGAAAAAGAGAAGGGAGTATCAACTCCAAGCAAATGACGATGTATGATCCGCTGTTAGCCAGAACTATGCCGGTCAGGGGTATGTCGGTAATCACAATGCCGGAAGAAGAAACCCGGAGGCAGGCCACGGCTATGCCGGAAATGGTCATGCCGGAAACGGTGAAGCTGGGAAAAACTATCTCCCCGGAAGAGCAACAAATGTTGGTGGAGAAGTATTACCTACGAAATATCCGCGAGCTGGCGGCATAGGACAAGGCCGCTATGATGATGGTGATTCAGCAATGAAAAGATCTGGTTACCCAAGAAATCCTCTCGGAGACCGGGTGGGGGGAAAGATAGCTGCCAGCGCAAGACGAACGGCATCGGCTCGACCGGATCTACTTGTCCGAGATGGTTGAAGCGGAAGGTCCACCGGGTCCAGCGTGCTTCGGCCCCCGAATCATGAGAGAGGAGCCAGTGAGCCACTAGTTTGCAACTTCCAGTTTCCTTGAGATACAAGAACGTATGATGGCAGCACCAAGCCGGAAGATTGGCTGGATGATTACGCCACAGAGGTGTATGTGGCAGGAGGGAATCACCATTGGGCAATAAGATTCATAGGCTCAGTGCTGGTGGGACCGGCACATATTTGGTTGAACAATTGGCCAAGAGGAAGTATTGATTGTTGGCTAGACTTTGAAGAAGCCTTTGTCAGTAACTTCAGCAGCACTTACAAAAGGCCAAACCGTCCGCAGCAGCTCGCCATGTGCGTGCAGTGCGAGAATGAAACAGACCGGTAGTAACTCGGTGGAGTGCTACAAGGAACTCTTGTGAAGGGGTGATAGAAAGATCAAGTCGTCAGTTCGTTCTGCAATGGATGCCAGCGAGGATCGTCGATTTGGCAGAGGCTGCAAAGGAATATGCAAACCACTTCGGCCGAGATGATCAAGGTGGTGGACAGTTATGCACTGGGTGATCCCACTCAGCCGGTAATAGCGGCTGACCCTTTGCCGAGAAACCCTCCACGCCAAGATTTTCGGAATAACAATCATCACAAGAGGAGAGAAGATTTTTTAGATAGAAGATATGGCCTGCAACATGTGGCCGCGGTACAATAAGATAGCCCGGAAGCCGGCGGAAGTCAAAGGCAGAAAACCGGAGGCCAACAATGGACTGGTCAAAAAAACAATGGGGATAAAAGAAACCCTGGCAGGTTAGACCCAAGTACAACATAGAGTCAATGCTTGATCAACTTTGCAGCTTTCACACTCCGAATCCGAGTAAGCCGGCAAATCATACAACCGGAATTATTCATGGATGCAACGCTTGATGAAGGAAGATCTCACCAAGTTACAACCACCTCCTCCTCTCACCGGGGCGAATGCGCAAGCCGTCCAGGTTTCGCCGAACCGGCAGCAGAAGGAGGGAGTCCATTGTGGTGACCCAGCATACCACTGCATGGTGTAGTATACAAGTCGTTGATATAACACCAATGAAACACCGTTCCACTAGTATTACATCCCTCAGAGTGGTATAACAGAAACATATGCGGGTACAAGGCATGTCTATAGAATTACATCACATACTCTTGAAGATCAACACAACCTCCTAATTACAATGAGGTAACCTGCAAATACACTCCAAAAGAATAACTCGTGGACTAAACTTATTACTAGCTCTACCTATCGAGGTACTAGACTTGGTAAAGAAACTATGACTGAACTCTAGCTAATTAGGTACTAAGGTTAAGGAGCAAGTTCCCTTCTACTTCTAATCTAGGTTTTCTCCATGGTGGATGTAGCGGTTGACTCCGTTGGCTCCTCTGGCAGGGTCATGTCTCTGGAAGCAGTTGACTCGTTTGTCTTCGAGTTTCAGTGTAGATCCTCCTTCGACGCTTCCATGTCTAAGCAGGGGTTCAAGAGGGAAAGGATGAGTACGAGCGTACTCAGCAAGTTCAATAATAGGAATATATGTGTACCATGCACTAGCTACAACCATAGACCAGAAAGTCGTAGGCAAATGCAATTTTTTTGTAATCATTTCTTCAAGAGGTTGATTTTAATCTAAACAGCTATGCCCGTCAGCCTTCACTGGGTATCTAGAACATCATGGAGTTCCTTTCCGGCCGCGTTCGCAGTTCCAAACCCGGAACAAGGAGTGAAAAGCCACAATTTGATACACTCGGCAGAGGTGTGTTACTGTACCGATAAGAGATCTTATCCATGTTACCAACTGATACATCTCAAACGTATCTATAATTTTTGATCCTCCATGCTTTTTTACACCAATTCATACATGTTTTGTTTACACTTCATTGCACTTTTACATGATTTTCGGCACTAACCTATTAACATGATTCCACAGTGACAGTTCCCTGTTTTATGTTGTTTTTGTATTTCAGAAAAACTATACAGGAAATATTCTCGGAATTTGACGAAACGAAATCCGAAGTCAATATTTTACCGAAAGAAGACGAAGTCTGAAGGGGGGATCGAAGAGGCGCAGCAGGTCGGCCAGACCTACCCTAGCTGCGGGAGACCTGGCCCGCGCCTAGGGGTGGATTGGGACCATCAGGCGCCCCACCGACCTAAATCCTACGCCTATTTATACATCTTCTCGGGAAAACACTGTATACCCGAGCCTCCATCCACGAAAAGTTCCGTCGCGACCGCCATCACCGAACCCATCTCGGGGGGTTCTGAAGGTCTTCACGGCACCATGTCGGAGGGGGAAATAATCGCTGGAGGAATCTACGTCGCTGATACGTCTCCGACGTATCGATAATTTCTTATGTTCCATGCTACTTTATTGATGATACCTACATGTTTTATGCACACTTTATGTCATATTCGTGCATTTTCTGGAACTAACCTATTAACAAGATGCCGAAGTGCCAGTTCCTGTTTTCTGCTTTTGGTTTCAGAAATCCTAGTAACGAAATATTCTCGGAATTGGACGAAATCAACGCCCAGGTTCCTATTTTTCCCGGAAGCTTCCAGATCACCGAAGAGGGGCCAGAGATGGGCCGGGGGCCCCACACCACACCGGGCGCGGCCGGGCCTGGCCGCGCCACCTGGTGGTGAGGGCACCCTGGTGCCCCTCCGAGGCTCCCCTTTCGCCTATTTAAAGGTCCTGACCTAAAAACCCTTACGGAGGAAGCCACGGTACGCGAAACCTTCCAGAGCCGCCGCCATCGCGAAGCCAAGATCTGGGGGACAGGAGTCTCTGTTCCGGCACCCTGCCGACGGGGAAGTGCCCCCGGAAGGCTTCTCCATCGACACCGCTGCCATCTCCACCACCATCTTCATCACCGCTGCTGCTCCCATGAGGAGGGAGTAGTTCTCCATCGAGGCTCGGGCTGTACCGGTAGCTATTTGGTTCATCTCTCTCCTATGTACTTCAATACAATAATCTCATGAGCTGCCTTACATGATTGAGATTCATATGATGATGCTTGTAATCTAGATGTCATTATGCTAGTCAAGTGGGTTTTACTTATGTGATCTCCGGAGACTCCTTGTCCCACGTGTGTAAAGGTGACAGTGTGTGCACCGTGTGGGTCTCTTAGGCTATATTTCACAGAATACTTATTCACTGTTATGAATGGCGTAGTGAAGTGCTTATTTATATCTCTTTATGATTGCAATGTATTTTGTATCACAATTTATCTATGTGCTACTCTAGCAATGTTATTAAAGTAGTTTTATTCCTCCTGCACGATGTAATGGTGACAGTGTGTGCATTCGTGTTAGTACTTGGTTTATGCTATGATCATGATCTCTTGTAGATTGCGAAGTTAACTATTGCTATGATAGTATTGATGTGTATTATTCCTCCTACATAAGCATGAAGGTGACAGTGTGCATGCTATGTTAGTACTTGGTTTAGTCGTATTGATCTATCTTACACTCTAAGGTTACTTAAATATGAACATCTAATTGTGGAGCTTGTTAACTCCGGCATTGAGGGTTCGTGTAATCCTACGCAATGTGTTCATCATCCAACAAGAGAGTGTAGAGTATGCATTTATCTATTCTGTTATGTGATCAATGTTGAGAGTGTCCACTAGTGAAAGTCTAATCCCTAGGCCTTGTTCCTAAATACTGCTATCGCTGCTTGTTACTGTTTTACTGCGTTACTACTACTGCTTGTTACTGCATGTTTACTTCAATATTACTACCATCAACTGCACGCCAGCGAGGTATTTTCTGGTCCGTACTACTGCTCATACTTATTCATACCACCTGTATTTCACTATCTCTTCGCCGAACTAGTGCACCTATTAGGTGTGTTGGGGACACAAGAGACTTCTTGCTTTGTGGTTGCAGGGTTGCATGAGAGGGATATCTTTGACCTCTTCCTCCCTGAGTTCGATAAACTTTGCGTAATCCACTTAAGGGAAACTTGCTGCTGTTCTACAAACCTCTGTGATACGTCTCCAACGTATCGATAATTTCTTATGTTCCATGCTACTTTATTGATGATACCTACATGTTTTATGCACATTATATGTCATATTTATGCATTTTCTGGAACTAACCTATTAACAAGATGCCAAAGAGCCAGTTGTTTTTTGTTTTTGGTTTCAGAAATCCTAGTAAAGAAATATTCTCGGAATTGGACGAAACTTTCGCCCAGGGTTCTATTTTGCACGAAGCTTCCAGAAGACCGAAGAGATAACGAAGTGGGGCCACGAGGCGCCAGGGAGGCCGGCGCGGCCCAGGCCTTGGCCGCGCCGACCTACCCCCTGGGCCCCTCGTGTGGCCCCTCGCGTTGACCCTCCGCCTACTTAAAGCCTCCGTCGCGAAACCCCCAGTACGAGAGCCACGATACGGAAAACCTTACTGAGACGCCGCCGCCGCGAATCCCATCTCGGGGGATTCAGGAGATCGCCTCCGGCACCCTGCCGGAGAGGGGATTCATCTCCCGGAGGACTCTACGCCGCCATGGTCGCCTCCGGAGTGATGAGTGAGTAGTTCACCCCTGGACCATGGGTCCATAGCAGTAGCTAGATGGTCGTCTTCTCCTTGTTGTGCTTCATTGTTGGATCTTGTGAGCTGCCTAACATGATCAAGATCATCTATATGTAATACTATATGTTGTGTTTGTCGGGATCCGATGGATAGAGAGTACTATGATTATGGTGATTATCAATCTATTGTTTATGTGTTGTTTATGATCTTGCATGCTCTCCGTTACTAGTAGAGGCTCTGGCCAAGTTTTTACTTTTAACTCCAAGAGGGAGTATTTATGCTCGATAGTGGGTTCATGCCTCCATTGAATCTGGGACAGTGACAGAAAGTTCTAAGGTTGTGGATGTGCTGTTGCCACTAGGGATAAAACATTGATGCTATGTCTAAGGATGTAGTTGTTGATTACATTACGCACCATACTTAATGCAATTGTCTGTTGCTTTGCAACTTAATACTGGAGGGGGTTCGGATGATAACCTGAAGGTGGACTTTTTAGGCATAGATGCAGTTGGATGGCGGTCTATGTACTTTGTCGTAATGCCCGGATTAAATCTCACTATATTTATCATATCATGTATATGCATTGTTATGCCTTTCTCTATTTGTCAATTGCCCGACTGTAATTTGTTCACCCAACATGCTTTTATCTTATGGGAGAGACACCTCTAGTGAACTGTGGACCCCGGTCCTATTCTTTACATAGCATACAATCTACTGCAATACTTGTGTTTACTGTTTTCTTTGCAAACATCTTCCACTCGATACGTTTAATCCTTTGTTACAGCAAGCCGGTGAGATTGACAACCTCACTGTTTCGTTGGGACAAAGTACTTGGGTTGTGTTGTGCAGGTTCCGTTGGCGCCGGAATCCCTGGTGTTGCGCCGCATCACATTTCGCGACCATCAACCTTCAACGTGCTTCTTGGCTCCTCTGGTTCGATTAAACCTTGGTTTCTTTCTGAGGGAAAACTTGCCACCGTGCGCATCATACCTTCCTCTTGGGGTTCCCAACGGACGTGTACATCTACGCGCATCAAGCACTTTTTCTGGCGCCGTTGCCGGGGAACTGAAGAAAAGTTACACCACAAAGATTTCTATCTCCCACGTCAACTGCACGCCAGCAGACTTTTTCTGGCGCCGTTGCCGGGGAGATCAAGACACGCTGCAAGGGGAGTCTCCACTTCTCAATCTCTTTACTTTGTTTTTGTCTTGCTTTATTTTATTTACTACTTTGTTTGCTGCACTAAATCAAAATACAAAAAAATTAGTTGCTAGTTTTACTTTATTTATTGTCTTGCTCTCTATATCAAAAACACAAAAAAAATTAGTTACTTGCATTTACTTTATCTAGTTTGTTTTATTTACTATTGCTAAAATGAATACCCCTGAAAATACTAAATTGTGTGACTTCACAAATGCAAATAATAATGATTTCCTATGCACACCTATTGCTCCACCTGCTACTACAGCAGAATTCTTTGAAATTAAACCTGCTTTACTAAATCTTGTCATGAGAGATCAATTTTCTGGTGCTAGTTCTGATGATGCTGCTGCCCATCTCAATAATTTTGTTGAACTTTGTGAAATGCAAAAGTATAAAGATGTAGATGGTGATATTATTAAATTGAAAGTGTTTCCTTTCTCATTAAGAGGAAGAGCTAAAGATTGGTTGCTATCTTTTCCTAAGAATAGTATTGATTCATGGACTAAATGCAAGGATGCTTTTATTGGTAGATATTATCCTCCCGCTAAAATTATATCTTTGAGAAGTAGCATAATGAATTTTAAACAATTAGATACTGAACATGTTGCTCAAGCATGGGAGAGAATGAAAACTTTGGTAAAGAATTGCCCAACCCATGGACTGACTACTTGGATGATCATCCAAACCTTCTATGCAGGACTAAATTTTTCTTCGCGGAATTTATTGGATTCAGCTGCTGGAGGTACCTTTATGTCCATCACATTGGGGGCGGCTACAAAACTTCTTGATGATATGATGATAAATTACTCTGAATGGCACACGGAAAGAGCTCCACAAGGTAAGAAGGTAAATTCTGTTGAAGAAACCTCTTCCTTGAGTGATAAGATTGATGTGATTATGTCTATGCTTGTGAATGGTAGATCTAATGTTGATCCAAATAATGTTCCTTTAGCTTCATTGGTTGCTCAAGAAGAAAATGTTGATGTGAATTTCATTAAAAATAATAATTTCAACAACAATGCTTATAGGAACAACTCTGGTAATAACTATAGGCCATATCCTGCTAGTGGTAATGATTATGGTAGATATGAGGAAAGGATGCTAGGAATTGAAAGATCCACTAAAAACTTTATGCAATCACAATATGAGCAAAATCAATTGTTTACTAAAACCATAAATGAACAATCTACCTTGTTAAGAAATATAGGAAATCAACTTGAAAACTTGAATAGGGAGATTTCTGGTCTGCAAACTAAAATTTCAAATGCTGAAACCCGAATCTCATACATGTCTGCATCACAATCTTCTTTAATTAATAAAATGGCTGCTAAACCTGATGATATTGATAATAAGATTACTACTACAGCAAATGCCATCCAAGTTAGAATTAATGAGAATATAAGATTAATGGCTGAACTGCGTGCTAGGTGGGATAGAGAAGAAAATGAAAAACTTGCTAAAGAGAATAATGTAGCTAAAGTTTGGACTATTACCACCACTAGTAATGCTAATTCTTCACATGTTGCTGCACCTCCTACTATCAATGGTAATATAATTGGTGTTGGCAATGTTTCTACTCCTAGTGCAAAGCGAACAAAACTGCCTGAAATTGCTAAAACTGCTGAAACTGCTTGTGATAAAACTGCTGAAATTTTTTCCAACCTTGGGAACAATGATCCCATTGCTGTAGCTCATAATGATTTAGATTTTAATGATTGCCACATCTCTGAAGTTATAAAGTTCTTACAAAAACTTGCTAAAAGTCCTAATGCTAGTGCTATAAATTTAGCCTTTACAAAACATATTACAAATGCTCTCATAAAAGCTAGAGAAGAGAAACTAAAACTTGAAACTTCTATTCCTAGAAAGTTAGAAGATGGTTGGGAGCCCATCATTAAAATGAAATTCAATGACTTTGAATGTAATGCCTTATGTGATCTTGGTGCAAGTATTTCTGTTATGCCTAAAAAGATTTATGATATGCTTGACTTGCCACCATTGAAGAATTGTTATTTGGATGTTAATCTTGCCGATAATGTTAAAAAGAAACCTTTGGGGAGGATTGATAATGTGCATATTACGGTTAACAATAACCTTGTCCCCGTTGATTTTGTTGTCTTGGATATCGAATGCAATGCATCTTGTCCTATTGTGTTGGGAAGACCTTTTCTTCGAACGTTGGTGCTGTTATTGATATGAGGGAAGGTAATATTAAATATCAATTTCCTCTCAAGAAAGGTATGGAACACTTCCCTAGAAAGAGAATGAAGTTGCCTTTGATTCTATTATTAGAACAAGCTATGATGTTGATGCTTCTACTCTCGATGTTACTTGATTTGCACTTTCTGCGCCTAGCTGAAAGGCGTTAAAGAAAAGCGCTTATGGGAGACAACCCATGTTTTTACCTACAGCAATTTTTTGTTTTATTGAGTCTTGGAAGTTGTTTACTACTGTAGCAACCTCTCCTTATCATGTTTTTGTGCCAAGTAAAGTTTCTATGTCAAAGTTGATGTTATATTTGGGATTGCTGCGCAGAAACAGCATTGCTGTCTGTCACGAATCTGGGCACAATTCTCTGTAGAAAATTCGAAAAAATCTGCCAATTTACGAGCGTGATCCTCAGATATGTACTTTTCATTAGTTTTGAGTTTTTCCATTTGAGCAAGTCTGGTGCCATCTCTAAATTCGTCTTTACGGACTGTTCTGTTTTTGACAGATTCTGCCTTTTATTTCGCATTGCCTCTTTTGCTATGTTGGATTTATTTCTTTGATCCATTAATGTCCAGTAGCATTATGCAATGTCCAGAAGTGAAAATGATGATTGTGTCACCTCTGAATGTGTGAATTATTAATTGTGCACTAACCCTCTAATGAGTTTGCTTGAAGTTTGGTGTGAAGGAAGTTTTCAAGGGTCAAGAGAGGAGTATGATATACTATGATCAAGAGGAGTGAAAGCTCTAAGCTTGGGGATGCCCCGTGGTTCACCCCTGCATATTTTAAGAAGACTCAAGCCTAAGCTTGGGGATGCCCAAGGCATCCCCTTCATCGACAACATCATCAGGTTCCTCCCCTGAAACTATATTTTTATTCAGTCACATCTTGTGTTCTTTACTTGGAGCGTCGGTTTGTTTTTGTTTTTGTTTTTGTTTGAATAAGATGGATCCTAGCATTCACTTTGTGGGAGAGAGACACGCTCCGCTGTTGCATATGGACACATGTGTCCTTAGGCTTTACTCATAATGTTCAAGGCGAAGTTTCTTCTTCGTTAAATTGTTATATGGTTGGAATTGGAAAATGCTACATGTAGTAATTCTAAAATGTCTTGGATAATGTGATACTTTGCAATTATTGTGCTCATGTTTAAGCTCTTGCATCATATGCTTTGCACCCATTAATGAAGAAATACATAGAGCTTGCTAAAATTTGATTTGCATATTTGGTTTCTCTAAGGTCTAGATAATATCTAGTATTGAGTTTTGAACAACAAGGAAGACGGTGTAGAGTCTTATAATGTTTACAATATGTCTTTTATGTGAGTTTTGCTGCACCTGTTCATCCTTGAGTTTGCTTCAAATAACCTTGCTAGCCTAAAACTTGTATCGAGAGGGAATACTTCTCATGCATCCAAAATCCTTGAGCCAACTACTATGCCATTTGTGTCCACCATAACTACCTACTACATGGTATTTCTCCGCCATTCCAAAGTAAATTGCTTGAGTGCTACCTTTAAAATTCCATCATTTACCTTTGCAATATATAGCTCATGGGACAAAATAGCCTTAAAAACTATCGTAGTATTGAATATGTACTTATGCACTTTATATTTTATTAAGTTGCTTGTTGTGCGATAACCATGCTTCTGGGGAACGCCATCAACTATTGTTGAATATCATGTGAGTTGCTATGCATGTCCGTCTTGTCTGAAGGATCTATCATTTTAGTGGTTGGAGCATGCAAAATTGTTAGAGAAGAACATTGGGCCGCTAACTAAAGCCATGAATCATGGTTGAAGTTTCAGTTTTGGACATATATCCTCAATCTCATATGAGAATAATAATTGTTGCTACATGCTTATGCATTTAAGAGGAGTCCATTATCTGTTGTCCATGTTGTCCCGGTATGGATGTCTAAGTTGAGAATAATCAAAAGAAATCCAAAATGCGAGCTTTCTCCTTAGACCTTTGTACAGGCGGCATGGAGGTACCCCTTTGACACTTGGTTGAAACATGGCATGCAAAGATCCGGTAGTCCAAGCTAAGTAGGACGAGGTGCGGGCACTATTAGTATACTATGCATGAGGCTTGCAACTTGTAAGATATAATTTTCATAACTCATATGCTTTATTACTACCGTTGACAAAATTGTTTCATGTTTCCAAAATAAAAGCTCTAGCACAAATACAGCAATCGATGCTTTCCTTTTGAAGGACCTTTCTTTTACTTTTATTGTTGAGTCAGTTTACCTATCTCCTTCCACCTTAAGAAGCAAACACTTGTGTGAACTGTGCATTGATTCCTACATACTTGCATATTGCACTTGTTATATTACTTTATGTTGACAATATCCATGAGATATACATGTTATAAGTTGAAAGCAACCGCTGAAACTTAATCTTCCTATGTGTTGCTTCAACACTTTTACTTTGATTTATTGCTTTATGAGTTAACTCTTATGCAAGACTTATTGATGCTTGTCTTGAAGTACTATTCATGAAAAGTCTTTGCTATATGATTCAGCTGTTTACTCATGTCATTACCTTTGCTTTGATCGCTGCATTCATTACATATGTTTACAAATAGTATGATCAAGATTATGATGGCATGTCACTTCAGAAATTATCTTTGTTATCGTTTTACCTGCTCGGGACGAGCAGAACTAAGCTTGGGATTGATGCGCGTAGATGTACACGTCCGTTGGGAACCCCAAGAGGAAGGTATGATGCGCACCGGCAAGTTTTCCTCAGTATGAAACCAAGGTTTAATCGAACCAATAGGAGCCAAGAAGCACGTTGAAGGTTGATGGTCGAAATGTGATGCGGCGCAACACCAGGGATTCCGGCGCCAACGCTGAACCTGCACAACAAAACCAAAGTACTTTGCCCCAACGAAAGCTGAGGTTGTCAATCTCACCGCTTGCTGTAACAAAGGATTAAACGATCGAGTGGAAGATGTTTGCAAAGAAAACAGTAAACACAATTTAGATTGTATGCTATGTAAAGAATAGGACCGGGGTCCACTCCACTAGAGGTGTCTCTCCCATAAGATAAAAGCATGTTGGGTAAACAAATTACAGGGCAATTGACAAATAGAGAAAGGCATAACAATGCATATACATGATATGATAAATATAGTGAGATTTAATTGGGCATTACGACAAAGTACATAGACCGCCATCCAACTGCATCTATGCCTAAAAAGTCCACCTTCAGGTTATCATCCGAACCCTCCAGTATTAAGTTGCAAAGCAACAGACAATTGCATTAAGTATGGTGCGTAATGTAATCAACAACTACATCCTTAGACATAGAATCAATGTTTTATCCCTAGTGGCAACAGCACATCCACAACCTTAGAACTTTCTGTCACTGTCCCAGATTCAATGGAGGCATGAACCCACTATCGAGCATAAATACTCCCTCTTGGAGTTAAGAGTAAAAACTTGGCCAGAGCCTCTACTAGTAACGGAGAGCATGCAAGATCATAAACAACACATGAACAATAGATTGATAATCACCATAATCATAGTACTCTCTATCCATCGGATCCCGACAAACACAACATATAGTATTACAGATAGATGATCTTGATCATGTTAGGCAGCTCACAAGATCCAACAATGAAGCACAACAAGGAGAAGACGACCATCTAGCTACCGCTATGGACCCATGGTCCAGGGGTGAACTACTCACTCATCACTCCGGAGGCGACCATGGCGGTGTAGAGTCCTCCGGAGATGAATCCCTCTCCGGCAGGGTGCCGGAGGCGATCTCCTGAATCCCCCGAGATGGGATTCGCGGCGGCGTCTCTGGAAGGTTTTCCGTATCGTGGCTCTCGTACTGGGGGTTTCGTGACGGAAGCTTGGTAGGCGGAGGGTCAACGCGGGGGCCACACGAGGGGCCTAGGGGGTAGGTCGGCGCGGCCAGGGCCTGGGCCGCGCCGGCCTAGCCTCGGCCGCCTCGTGGCCCCACTTCGTTATCTCTTCGGTCTTCGGAAGCTTCGTGCAAAAATAGGACCCTGGGCGAAAGTTTCGTCCAATTCCGAGAATTTCTTTACTAGGATTTCTGAAACCAAAAACAGCAGAAAACAGAACGGCTCTTCGCATCTTGTTAATAGGTTAGTTCCGAAAATGCATAAATATGACATATAATGTGCATAAAACATGTAGGTATCATCAATAAAGTAGCATGGAACATAAGAAATTATCGATACGTTGGAGACGTATCAGCATCCAAGCTTAGTTCTGCTCGTCCCGAGCAGGTAAAACGATAACAAAGATAATTTCTGAAGTGACATGCCATCATAATCTTGATCATACTATTTGTAAACATATGTAATGAATGCAGCGATCAAAACAAAAGTAATGACATGAGTAAACAATGAATCATATGACAAAGACTTTTCATGAATAGTACTTCAAGACAAGCATCAATAAGTCTTGCATAAGAGTTAACTCATAAAGCAATAAATCAAAGTAAAGGTGTTGAAGCAACACATAGGAAGATTAAGTTTCAGCGGTTGCTTTCAACTTATAACATGTATATCTCATGGATATTGTCAACATAAAGTAATATAACAAGTGCAATATGCAAGTATGTAGGAATCAATGCACAGTTCACACAAGTGTTTGCTTCTTAAGGTGGAAGGAGATAGGTAAACTGACTCAACAATAAAAGTAAAAGAAAGGTCCTTCAAAAGGAAAGCATCGATTGCTGTATTTGTGCTAGAGCTTTTTATTTTGAAAACATGAAACAATTTTGTCAACGGTAGTAATAAAGCATATGAGTTATGAAAATTATATCTTACAAGTTGCAAGCCTCATGCATAGTATACTAATAGTGCCCGCACTCGTCCTACTTAGCTTGGACTACCGGATCTTTGCATGCCATGTTTCAACCAAGTGTCACAAAGGGGTACCTCCATGCCGCCTGTACAAAGGTCTAAGGAGAATGCTCGCATTTTGGATTTCTCGCTTTTGATTATTCTCAACTTAGACATCCATACCGGGACAACATGGACAACAGATAATGGACTCCTCTTAAATGCATAAGCATGTAGCAATGATTATTATTCTCATATGAGATTGAGGATATATGTCCAAAACTGAAACTTCAACCATGATTCATGGCTTTAGTTAGCGGCCCAATGTTCTTCTCTAACAATTTTGCATGCTCCAACCACTAAAATGATAGATCCTTCAGACAAGACGGACATGCATAGCAACTCACATGATATTCAACAATAGTTGATGGCGTTCCCCAGAAGCATGGTTATCGCACAACAAGCAACTTAATAAAAGATAAAGTGCATAAGTACATATTCAATACTACGATAGTTTTTAAAGCTATTTTGTCCCATGAGCTATATATTGCAAAGGTGAATGATGGAATTTTAAAGGTAGCACTCAAGCAATTTACTTTGGAATGGCGGAGAAATACCATGTAGTAGGTAGGTATGGTGGACACAAATGGCATAGTAGTTGGCTCAAGGATTTTGGATGCATGAGAAGTATTCCCTCTCGATACAAGGTTTAGGCTAGCAAGGTTATTTGAAGCAAACTCAAGGATGAACAAGTGCAGGAAAACTCACATAAAAGACATATTGTAAACATTATAAGACTCTACACCGTCTTCCTTGTTGTTCAAAACTCAATACTAGATATTATCTAGACCTTAGAGAGACCAAATATGCAAATCAAATTTTAGCAAGCTCTATGTATTTCTTCATTAATGGGTGCAAAGCATATGATGCAAGAGCTTAAACATGAGCATAACAATTGCCAAGTATCACATTATCCAAGACATTTTAGAATTACTACATGTAGCATTTTCCAATTCCAACCATATAACAATTTAACGAAGAAGAAACTTCGCCTTGAACATTATGAGTAAAGCCTAAGGACACATGTGTCCATATGCAACAGCGGAGCGTGTCTCTCTCCACAAAGTGAATGCTAGGATCCATCTTATTCAAACAAAAACAAAAACAAAAACAAACCGACGCTCCAAGCAAAGAACACAAGATGTGATTGAATAAAAATATAGTTTCAGGGGAGGAACCTGATGATGTTGTCGATGAAGAAGGGGATGCCTTGGGCATCCCCAAGCTTAGACGCTTGAGTCTTCTTAAATATGCAGGGGTGAACCACGGGGGCATCCCCAAGCTTAGAGCTTTCACTCCTCTTGATCATAGTATATCATTCTCCTCTCTTGACCCTTGAAAACTTCCTTCACACCAAACTTCAAGCAAACTCATTAGAGGGTTAGTGCATCATTAATAATTCACTCATTCAGAGGTGACACAATCATTATTTTCACTTCTGGACATTGCATAATGCTACTGGACATTAGTGGATCAAAGAAATAAATCCAACATAGCGAAAGAGGCAATGCGAAATAAAAGGCAGAATCTGTCAAAAACAGAACAGTCCGTAAAGACGAATTTAGAGCTGGCACCAGACTTGCTCAAATGGAAAAACTCAAAACTAATGAAAGTTGCGTACATATATGAGGATCACGCTCGTAAATTGGCAGATTTTTTCGAATTTTCTACAGAGAATTGTGCCCAGATTCGTGACAGACAGCAATGCTGTTTCTGCGCAGCGATCCCAAATATAACATCAACTTTGACATAGAAACTTTACTTGGCACAAAAACATGATAAGGAGAGGTTGCTACAGTAGTAAACAACTTCCAAGACTCAACAAAACAAAAATTGCTGTAGGTAAAAACATGGGTTGTCTCTTCTTTAACGCCTTTCAGCTAGGCGCAGAAAGTGCAAATCAAGTAACATCGAGAGTAGAAGCATCAACATCATAGCTTGTTCTAATAATAGAATCAAAAGGCAACTTCATTCTCTTTCTAGGGAAGTGTTCCATACCTTTCTTGAGAGGAAATTGATATTTAATATTACCTTCCCTCATATCAATAACAGCACCAACAGTTCGAAGAAAAGGTCTTCCCAACACAATAGGACAAGATGCATTGCATTCGATATCCAAGACAACAAAATCAACGGGGACAAGGTTATTGTTAACCGTAATATGAACATTATCAATCCTCCCCAAAGGTTTCTTTTTAACATTATCAGCAAGATTAACATCCAAATAACAATTCTTCAATGGTGGCAAGTCAAGCATATCATAAATCTTTTTAGGCATAACAGAAATACTTGCACCAAGATCACATAAGGCATTACATTCAAAGTCATTGAATTTCATTTTAATGATGGGCTCCCAACCATCTTCTAACTTTCTAGGAATAGAAGTTTCAAGTTTTAGTTTCTCTTCTCTAGCTTTTATGAGAGCATTTGTAATATGTTTTGTAAAGGCTAAATTTATAGCACTAGCATTAGGACTTTTAGCAAGTTTTTGTAAGAACTTTATAACTTCAGAGATGTGGCAATCATCAAAATCTAAATCATTATGAGCTACAGCAATGGGATCATTGTTCCCAAGGTTGGAAAAAATTTCAGCAGTTTTATCACAAGCAGTTTCAGCAGTTTTAGCAATTTCAGGCAGTTTTGTACGCTTTGTACTAGGAGTAGAAATATTGCCAACACCAATTATTTTACCATTGATAGTAGGAGGTGCAGCAACATGTGGAGAATTAGCATTACTAGTGGTGGTAATAGTCCAAACTTTAGCTACATTATTCTCTTTAGCTAGTTTTTCATTTTCTTCTCTATCCCACCTAGCACGTAGTTCAGCCATTAATCTTATATTCTCATTAATTCTAACTTGGATGGCATTTGCTGTAGTAGTAATCTTATTATCAATATCATCAGGTTTAGCAGCCATTTTATTAATTAAAGAAGATTGTGATGCAGACATGTATGAGATTCGGGTTTCAGCATTTGAAATTTTAGTTTGCAGACCAGAAATCTCCCTATTCAAATTTTCAAGTTGATTTCCTATATTTTTCAACAAGGTAGATTGTTCATTCATAGTTTTAGTAAACAATTGATTTTGCTCATATTGCGATTGCATAAAGTTTTTAGTGGATCTTTCAATATCTAGCATCCTTCCCTCATATCTACCATAAGTATTACCATTAGCAGGATATGGCCTAGAATTTTGAGCAACTAATGAAGCTAAAGGAACATTATTAGGATCAACATTAGATCTATCATTCACAAGTATAGACATAATCACATCAATCTTATCACTCAAGGAAGAGGTTTCTTCAACAGAATTTACCTTCTTACCTTGTGGAGCTCTTTCCGTGTGCCATTCAGAGTAATTTATCATCATATCATCAAGAAGTTTTGTAGCCGCCCCCAATGTGATGGACATAAAGGTACCTCCAGCAGCTGATAGTCCTGCATAGAAGGTTTGGATGATCATCCAAGTAGTCAGTCCATGGGTTGGGCAATTCTTTACCAAAGTTTTCATTCTCTCCCATGCTTGAGCAACATGTTCAGTATCTAATTGCTTAAAATTCATTATGCTACTTCTCAAAGATATAATTTTAGCGGGAGGATAATATCTACCAATAAAAGCATCCTTGCATTTAGTCCATGAATCAATACTATTCTTAGGCAAAGATAGCAACCAATCTTTAGCTCTTCCTCTTAATGAGAAAGGAAACACTTTCAATTTAATAATATCACCATCTACATCTTTATACTTTTGCATTTCACAAAGTTCAACAAAATTATTGAGATGGGCAGCAGCATCATCAGAACTAGCACCAGAAAATTGATCTCTCATAACCAAGTTCAGTAAAGCAGGTTTAATTTCAAAGAATTCTGCTGTAGTAGCAGGTGGAGCAATAGGTGTGCATAGGAAATCATTATTATTTGCATTTGTGAAGTCACACAATTTAGTATTTTCAGGGGTATTCATTTTAGCAATAGTAAATAAAACAAACTAGATAAAGTAAATGCAAGTAACTAATTTTTTTGTGTTTTCGATATAGAGAGCAAGACAGAAATAAAGTAAAACTAGCAACTAATTTTTTGTGTTTTGATTTAGTGCAGCAAACAAAGTAGTAAATAAAATAAAGCAAGACAAAAACAAAGTAAAGAGATTGAGAAGTGGAGACTCCTTGCAGCGTGTCTTGATCTCCCGGCAACGGCGCTTAAAAGTGTTGATGCGCAGATGGACACGTCCGTTGGGACCCCAAGAGGATGATGCAGCTTCCTCGCATGAAACCAAGGTTTAATCGACCCAAGAGCAGAAGCACAGGTGGATGCGGCGCAACACTGGGCTGAAACGCTGAACCCGCACAACAAAAGCATACTTTCCCAACGAAACAGAGGTTGTCACCGCTTGTCGTAACAGGATTAAACGTATCGGTGAAGATGTTAAAGAAAACAAACACAATTGCAAGATTGTATGCTATGTAAAGAATAGACCGGGGTCCACAGCTCACTAGAGGTGTCTCTCCCATAAGATAAAAGCATGTAATAGAGAAAGGCATAACAATGCATATACATGATATGATAAATATAGAGATTTACATTTATTACGTATATAGACTCATTCAACGATCTATGCTTTGTCCACCTTCAGTTATCATTCGAATTCTCCAAGATTAAGTTGCAAGCAACACAATTGCATTAGCGTAATGTAATCAACAACTACATCCAGACATAGAATCAATGTTTTATCCCTAGTGGCAACAGCACATCCACAACTTTAGAACTTTCGCATCGTCCAGATTCAATGGAGGCATGAACTCACTATCGAGCATAAATACTCCTCCTTGGAGTTAAGAGTAAACTTGCCTTACAGTAACGGAGAGCATGCAAGATCATAACAATAGATTGATAATCACCATAATCATAGTACTCTCTATCCACTGATCCCGACACAACATATAGTATTATCTTATCATGTTAGTAGCCACAAGATCCAACAATGAGACAACAAGGAGAAGACGACGCTATGGACTCCATGGTCTGTGACACTCATCAGGAGGCGACATGGCGGTGTAGAGTCGAGATGAATCCCTCTCGGGGCAGGCCGAGGCTGACTCGAGATGGGGGCGGCGGCGCGGTTCAGACGTGGCTCGGCATGACGCGGAGCTTTGTGGGGCCGCGGGGGCCACACGGGGCCTAGGGGTGGCCGGCGCGCCGGGCCTCGGGCTGCGGCTGCCGCTTCGGCCTCATTCTTCTCTCGGCCTTCGAGCTTCGCAAAAATAGACTGGCGAAGCTCGCCCACCCCGAGAATATTTTTACTAGATTTCAAACCAAACAAACAGAAACAAGTTTCGGCATCTTGTTAATAGGTTAGTTCCAGAAAATGCATAAATATGACATATAATGTGCATAAAACATGTAGGTATCATCAATAAAGTAGCATGGAACATAAGAAATTATCGATACGTTGGACTACTTTATGGATGATACCTACATGTTTTATGCACATTATATGTCATATTTATGCTGGAACTAACCTATTAACAAGATGCCGAAGAGCCATTGCTGTTTTCTTGTTTTTGGTTTCAGAAATCCTAGTAAAGAAATATTCTCGGAATTGGACGAAACTTTCGCCCAGGGTTCTATTTTTGCACGAAGCTTCCAGAAGACCGAAGAGATAACGAAGTGGGGCCACGAGGCGGCCGAGGGGAGGCCGCGCGCCCAGGCCCCGGCCACGCCGACCTACCCCCTGGGCCCCTCGTGTGGCCCCTCGCGTTGACCCTCCGCCTACTTAAAGCCTCCGTCGCGAAACCCCACCGAGAGCCACGATACGGAAAACCACCGAGACGCCGCCGCCGCGAATCCCATCTCGGGGGATTCTGAGATCGTCCCGCACCCGCCGGAGAGGGGATTCATCTCCCGAGGACTCTACGCCGCCATGGTCGCCTCCGGAGTGATGAGTGAGTAGTTCACCCCTGGACCATGGGTCCATAGCAGTAGATGGTCGTCTTCTCCTTGTTGTGCTTCATTGTTGGATCTTGTGAGCTGCCTAACATGATCAAGATCATCTATATGTAATACTATATGTTGTGTTTGTCGGGATCCGATGGATAGAGAGTACTATGATTATGGTGATTATCAATCTATTGTTTATGTGTTGTTTATGATCTTGCATGCTCTCCGTTACTAGTAGAGGCTCTGGCCAAGTTTTTACTTTTAACTCCAAGAGGGAGTATTTATGCTCGATAGTGGGTTCATGCCTCCATTGAATCTGGGACAGTGACAGAAAGTTCTAAGGTTGTGGATGTGCTGTTGCCACTAGGGATAAAACATTGATGCTATGTCTAAGGATGTAGTTGTTGATTACATTACGCACCATACTTAATGCAATTGTCTGTTGCTTTGCAACTTAATACTGGAGGGGGTTCGGATGATAACCTGAAGGTGGACTTTTTAGGCATAGATGCAGTTGGATGGCGGTCTATGTACTTTGTCGTAATGCCCGGATTAAATCTCACTATATTTATCATATCATGTATATGCATTGTTATGCCTTTCTCTATTTGTCAATTGCCCGACTGTAATTTGTTCACCCAACATGCTTTTATCTTATGGGAGAGACACCTCTAGTGAACTGTGGACCCCGGTCCTATTCTTTACATAGCATACAATCTACTGCAATACTTGTGTTTACTGTTTTCTTTGCAAACATCTTCCACTCGATACGTTTAATCCTTTGTTACAGCAAGCCGGTGAGATTGACAACCTCACTGTTTCGTTGGGGCAAAGTACTTGGGTTGTGTTGTGCAGGTTCCGTTGGCGCCGGAATCCCCGGTGTTGCGCCGCATCACATTTCGCGACCATCAACCTTCAACGTGCTTCTGGCTCCTACTGGTTCGATTAAACCTTGGTTTCTTTCTGAGGGAAAACTTGCCACTGTGCGCATCATACCTTCCTCTTGGGGTTCCCAACGGACGTGTACATCTACGCGCATCACTCGCTCTTGGAGGCCCAACACTGTCTACAAGAATAGAAGCACCCGTAGACATCAAGCACTTTTCTGGCGCGTTGTCGGGGAGGAAAGGTAAAAGGCACTCATACTTCGGTTCCAGGTAACAGTACTTTTCTCGGCGCCATTGTGTGTATGCTCGAAGCTATTTCCTTTAGACTCTGCAATTGCGACATTTGGTTTCTTGTTTACACTAGTTAGGCATAATGGACAACAAAGAGCTTCTTATTCTATTTCCTGATTTAAGACATGGATGGTTTGATGCAAAAATTAAAAAACCCATGGAACATATTAATATGAATGCTTTGAACACTATTGTTGCTAATGATATGGAAAATTCTAAGCTTGGGGAAGCTGGCTTTGATGAGCATGATATTTTTAGTCCCCCAAGCATTGAGGAGAAAATTTACTTTGATGATACTTTGCCTCCCATTTATGATGATTATAATGATAGTAGTCTTTTGTTACCACCTGTTATGGAGGATAAATTTGATTATGATTACAATATACCTCCTATATTTGATAGCTACTTTGTTGAATTTGCTCCCACTACAATTAATAAGAATGACTATGCCTATGTTGGGAGTAGTAATTATTTTATGCATGAGACTCATGATAAGAATGCTTTAAGTGATAGTTATATTGTTGAGTTTGCTCATGATGCTACTGAAAGTTATTATGAGAGAGGAAAATATGGTTGTAGAAATTTTCATGTTACTAAAATGCCTCTCTATGTGCTGAAATTTTTGAAGCTACACTTGTTTTATCTTCCTATGCTTGTTACTTTGCTCTTCATGAACTTGTTTATTTACAAGATTCCTATGCATAGGAAGCATGTTAGACTTAAATGTGTTTTGAATTTGCCTCTTGATGCTCTCTTTTGCTTCAAATACTATTTCTTGCGAGTGCATCACCAAAATTGCTGAGCCCATCTTAATGGCTATAAAGAAAGGACTTCTTGGGAGATAACCCATGTGTTTATTTTACTACAGCAATTTTTGTTTTGTTGAGTCTTGGAAGTTGTTTACTACTGTAGCAACCTCTCCTTATCATGTTTTTGTGCCAAGTAAAGTTTCTATGTCAAAGTTGATGTTATATTTGGGATCGCTGCGCAGAAACAGCATTGCTGTCTGTCACGAATCTGGGCACAGGCCTCTGTAGAAAATTTCAAAAAATCTGCCAATTTACGAGCGTGATCCTCAGATATGTACGCAACTTTCATTAGTTTTGAGTTTTTCCATTTGAGCAAGTCTGGTGCCAGCTTTAAATTCGTCTTTACGGACTGTTCTGTTTTTGACAGATTCTGCCTTTTATTTCGCATTGCCTCTTTTGCTATGTTGGATTTATTTCTTTGATCCATTAATATCCAGTAGCTTTATGCAATGTCCAGAAGTGTAAAGAATGTTTGTGTCACCTCTGAACATGTGAATTATTAATTGTGCACTAACCCTCTAATGAGTTTGCTTGAAGTTTGGTGTGAAGGAAGTTTTCAAGGGTCAAGAGAGGAGTATGATATACTATGATCAAGAGGAGTGAAAGCTCTAAGCTTGGGGATGCCCCGTGGTTCACCCCTGCATATTTTAAGAAGACTCAAGCATCTAAGCTTGGGGATGCCCAAGGCATCCCCTTCTTCATCGACAAAGTATCAGGTTCCTTCTCTTGAAACTATATTTTTATTCGGTCACATCTTATGTACTTTACTTGGAGCGTCTGTGTGCTTTTATTTTTGTTTTGTTATCTTAGTTCTCTGAATAAGTTCATCCTTGTGTGGGAGAGAGACACGCTCCGCTGGTTCGTATGAACACATGTGTTCTTAGCTCATAATATTCATGGCGAAGTTTCCTCTTCGTTAAATTGTTATATGGTTGGAATTGGAAAATGCTACATGTAGTAATTGGTAAAATGTCTTGGATAATGTGATACTTGGAAATTGTTGTGCTCATGTTTAAGCTCTTGCATCATATACTTTGCACTCATTAATGAAGAAATACATAGAGCTTGCTAAAATTTGATTTGCATATTTGGTTTCTCTAAGGTCTAGATAATATCTAGTATTGAGTTTTGAACAACAAGGAAGACGGTGTAGAGTCTTATAATGTTTACAATATGTCTTTTATGTGAGTCTTGCTGCACTTGTTCATCCTTGAGTTTGCTTCAAATAACCTTGCTAGCCTAAACCTTGTATCGAGAGGGAATACTTCTCATGCATCCAAAATCCTTGAGCCAACTACTATGCCATTTGTGTCCACCATACCTACCTACTACATGGTATTTCTCCGCCATTCCAAAGTAAATTGCTTGAGTGCTACCTTTAAAATTCCATCATTCACCTTTGCAATATATAGCTCATGGGATAAAATAGCCTTAAAAACTATCGTAGTATTGAATATGTACTTATGCACTTTATATTTTATTAAGTTGCTTGTTGTGCGATAACCATGCTTCTGGGGAACGCCATCAACTATTGTTGAATATCATGTGAGTTGCTATGCATGTCCGTCTTGTCTGAAGGATCTATCATTTTAGTGGTTGGAGCATGCAAAATTGTTAGAGAAGAACATTGGGCCGCTAACTAAAGCCATGAACCATGGTTGAAGTTTCAGTTTTGGACATATATCCTCAATCTCATATGAGAATAATAACTTTGCTACATGCTTATGCATTTAAGAGGAGTCCATTATCTGTTGTCCATGTTGTCCCGGTATGGATGTCTAAGTTGAGAATAATCAAAAGCGAGAAATCCAAAATGCGAGCTTTCTCCTTAGACCTTTGTACAGGCGGCATGGAGGTACCCCTTTGTGACACTTGGTTGAAACATGGCATGCGAAGATCCGGTAGTCCAAGCTAAGTAGGACGAGGTGCGGGCACTATTAGTATACTATGCATGAGGCTTGCAACTTGTAAGATATAATTTTCATAACTCATATGCTTTATTACTACCGTTGACAAAATTGTTTCATGTTTTCAAAATAAAAGCTCTAGCACAAATACAGCAATCGATGCTTTCCTCATTGAAGGACCATTCTTTTACTTTTATTGTTGAGTCAGTTTACCTATCTCCTTCCACCTTAAGAAGCAAACACTTGTGTGAACTGTGCATTGATTCCTACATACTTGCATATTGCACTTGTTATATTACTTTATGTTGACAATATCCATGAGATATACATGTTATAAGTTGAAAGCAACCGCTGAAACTTAATCTTCCTATGTGTTGCTTCAACACCTTTACTTTGATTTATTGCTTTATGAGTTAACTCTTATGCAAGACTTATTGATGCTTGTCTTGAAGTACTATTCATGAAAAGTCTTTGTCATATGATTCACTTGTTTACTCATGTCATTACCTTTGTTTTGATCGCTGCATTCATTACATATGTTTACAAATAGTATGATCAAGATTATGATGGCATGTCACTTCAGAAATTATCTTTGTTATCGTTTTACCTGCTCGGGACGAGCAGAACTAAGCTTGGGGATGCTGATACGTCTCCAACGTATCGATAATTTCTTATGTTCCATGCTACTTTATTGATGATACCTACATGTTTTATGCACATTATATGTCATATTTATGCATTGTCTGGAACTAACCTATTAACAAGATGCCGAAGAGCCAGTTGCTGTTTTCTGCGTTTTTGGTTTCAGAAATCCTAGTAAAGAAATATTCTCGGAATTGGACGAAACTTTCGCCCAGGGTCCTATTTTTGCACGAAGCTTCCAGAAGACCGAAGAGAAGTGGGGCCACGAGGCGGCCAGAGGGGCCGGCGCGGCCCAAGCCCCGGCCGCGCCGACCTAGCCTCCTGGGCCCCTCGTGTGGCCCCCGCGCTGACCCTCCGCCTACTTAAAGCTCCGTCGCGAAACCCCCAGTACCGAGAGCCACGATACGGAAAACCTTCGAGACGCCGCCGCCGCGAATCCCATCTCGGGGATTCGAGATCGCCTCCCTGCCGGAGAGGGGATTCATCTCCCGGAGGACTCTACACCGCCATGGTCGCCTCCGGAGTGATGAGTGAGTAGTCCACCCCTGGACCATGGGTCCATAGCAGTAGCTAGATGGTCGTCTTCTCCTTGTTGTGCTTCATTGTTGGATCTTGTGAGCTGCCTAACATGATCAAGATCGTCTATCTGTAATTCTATATGTTGTGTTTGTCGGGATCCGATGGATAGAGAGTACTATGATTATGGTGATTATCAATCTATTGTTCATGTGTTGTTTATGATCTTGCATGCTCTCCGTTATTAGTAGAGGCTCTGGCCAAGTTTTTACTCTTAACTCCAAGAGGGAGTATTTATGCTCGATAGTGGGTTCATGCCTCCATTGAATCTGGGACAGTGACAGAAAGTTCTAAGGTTGTGGATGTGCTGTTGCCACTAGGGATAAAACATTGATGCTATGTCTAAGGATGTAGTTGTTGATTACATTACGCACCATACTTAATGCAATTGTCTGTTGCTTTGCAACTTAATACTGGAGGGGGTTCGGATGATAACCTGAAGGTGGACTTTTTAGGCATAGATGCAGTTGGATGGCGGTCTATGTACTTTGTCGTAATGCCCGGATTAAATCTCACTATATTTATCATATCATGTATATGCATTGTTATGCCTTTCTCTATTTGTCAATTGCCCGACTGTAATTTGTTCACCCAACATGCTTTATCTTATGGGAGAGACACCTCTAGTGAACTGTGGACCCCGGTCCTATTCTTTACATAG
The DNA here is from genome assembly GCA_030979885.1 of Lolium multiflorum. NCBI lineage: Eukaryota > Viridiplantae > Streptophyta > Magnoliopsida > Poales > Poaceae > Lolium > Lolium multiflorum. The sequence goes on from CM061751.1 coordinate 107,595,613, forward strand.
CATACAATCTACTTGTTTTACTGTTTTCTTTGCAAACTCCACCACGATACGTTTAATCCTTTGTTATAGCAAGCCGGTGAGATTGACAACCTCATTGTTTCGTTTGGGCAAAGTACTTGGGTTGTGTTGTGCAGGTTCCGCGTGGCGCCGGAATCCCTGGTGTTGCGCCGCATCACATTTCGCGACCATCAACCTTCAACGTGCTTCTTGGCTCCTACTGGTTCGATTAAACCTTGGTTTCATACTGAGGGAAAACTTGCCACTGTGCGCATCATACCTTCCTCTTGGGGTTCCCAACGGACGTGTACATCTACGCGCATCAATAAGCATGAAGGTGACAGTGTGCATGCTATGTTAGTACTTGGTTTAGTCGTATTGATCTATCTTACACTCTAAGGTTACTTAAATATGAACATCTAATTGTGGAGCTTGTTAACTCCGGCATTGAGGGTTCGTGTAATCCTACGCAATGTGTTCATCATCCAACAAGAGAGTGTAGAGTATGCATTTATCTATTCTGTTATGTGATCAATGTTGGGAGTGTCCACTAGTGAAAGTCTAATCCCTAGGCCTTGTTCCTAAATACTTATCGCTGCTTGTTTACTGTTTTACTGTTACTACTGCTGCGTTACCGCATGTTTACTTCCCGCAATATTACTACCATCAATCCACACACAAAAGCTATTTTCTGGCGCCGTACTACTGCTCATACTTATTCATACCACCTGTATTTCACTATCTCTTCGCGAACTAGTGCACCTATTAGGTGTGTTGGGGACACAAGAGACTTCTTGCTTTGTGGTTGCAGGGTTGCATGAGAGGGATATCTTTGACCTCTTCCTCCCTGAGTTCGATAAACCTTGGGTAATCCACTTAAGGGAAACTTGCTGCTGTTCTACAAACCTCTGCTCTTGGAGGCCCAACACTGTCTACAAGAATAGAAGCACCCGTAGACATCAGTCGCCATGCCCGCCTCCGAAGTGATGTGTGAGTAGTTGATCGCTGGACTATGGGTAAATAGCAGTAGCTAGATGGTTGTCTTCTCCACTTTGTGCTTCATGTATCGATCTTGTGAGCTGCCCTACATGATTAATATCATCTTTATGTAATCCTATATGTTTGGTTTGCTGGGATCCGATGAATATTGAATACTATGTTAAGATTGATTATATATTCATGTCATATATTATTTGTGATCTTGCATGCTCTCCATTGCTAGTAGAAACTCTGGCCAACTGGACACTTGTGACTCCAAGAGAGGGTATTTATGCTCGATAGTAGGTTCATGCCTCTAGTTTTCTGGGATAGTGACTTTATAACTTATAAGATTGTAGATGTGTTGTTTTTACTAGGGAGAAATCAACAATGTTTTATCCGAGGGTAATTCTATTGTTTAGTTTACACACATTGCTTAATGCGATAGGCTGTTGCTTGCAACTTCATACTGGAAGGGGTGCGGATGCTAACCTGAAGGTGGATTATTAGTCATAGACGCCGTTGGATTACGGTCTATGTATTATGTTGTAATTCCCAATACCAAATATGATAGAAATCATCTTTTCATGTATGGTCAATATTCTGTCAATTGCCCAGCTATCATTTCTTCACCCAACATTCTATTTCTTTATGGAGAGACACCTCTAGTGAACTATGGACCCCGGTCCTCTTTCCTTTACTGATAAATTCAACTACAATCCTATTTTGTTTACTTTCTACAAACATCTCATTCCATTCGATACGTCTAATCCTTTGTGTTCTGCAAACCAGTGAGATTGACAACCTCACTATAAGTTGGGGCAAAACACATTGGTTGTGTTGTGTGCAGGTTCCACGTTGTTGCTGACGCCGGTAGTGCGCCCTGCCACCAGCCATCTAGCAACACCTTTAGACGTCACGCCTTTCTCGTACTGGTCGATTAAACCTTGGTTTCGTACTGAGGGAAAACTTTCTGCGATGCTCATCACACCTTCCTCTTGGGGTTCCCCAACAGCGTGTCTGCGTACGACGAGCACACACCATCACCAACCGAGTTGCAGGCTTGTTCACACTCCCTTGTGAGGCCAGGTGTTAGGTCCTAGCCAATAACTGGGCCTTCCCGCGACCTCGCATAAAAACCCAAATGTTGTAGCCATGCTGAGTTTAGGTTCCGACTCCACCTTGGTCGCATACCCATCGGTGCATGACCCTTAGACACACCCTACAACCCCTAATAGATACACCAAACCGTGGGAACAATACGGGGTTCCCTTCCCCATCAGCGTCAGCCAGACCACCGGTAGGTGTACCCGTTGATATGTGAGAGGGAAAAGAACATCTGACTACTCCTTCCCACTCCAGATCTTATGGTAAACACGAGTATTACGGCACAAGAATCACTGGACGACATTTGTTGTTTAGTCCTAGGTGAGTAACCAAATGCAATGGAACCTCCACCAAACTCATACCATGGTTCCATTGCCCACCACATAGTCATATTCATAATTGTAAAAGTAATACTTTGCTTTTCAATGCAGGATTGATTAGTATAATACTTTTCAAGTAATTTTATAAAAATACTCAAGGTGACATGAGCAAGCGATGAACTTGCATTTCTTGACTGCAAGATTATGCAGTCAAAAGCTTCGTGGCGACATAAATCCAAATTATGAAATAGCATCATCATCTGGTGAGGACAATGTTTAAAGAATTGGCAAGGACGCCATAATGCATAAGGATGAGATGCAATCAATCTAAGCGTAACCTACCCCCGAGGATTTAGGTTTAATGAGTTGTAATGATTTATTTTGGGTGTGTTTAAGGTGGCTTTGCAAACAAGGTTCTTATTAGGGTTTGGTTAACTTGGTAACATATACAAATGGTGTAATGTATCACAATAATAATAGAACACAGGGAATAGTAGTTGTCATATTCTTGACATATATATAATGAACATTTGTTAACTTTAAGTTCGATGAGACATGGTTGATGATTACTTGTTATTTACATCAAATGAATAACTTTTGAAGAACATGTTTCTTAATGAACAAGAAGTACTTTAAATAGGAGCTATGTGCTTCTAAGGTTTACTATAATTTCCAGTTTAGTTCCCTAAGTAGATATTAGATGGATCTCAAGAAGGTTGCATTCATAAGTATTTGGTAGTTGCATGATTTAGTTAAGCATGAACACCTAGAGTGAATTACTACATTTGTTGCGATTATGGTTGATCACAATGGTGTGATACCAAATAATGTTGATTAGGGTTTATGACATGCAATAAATTAACCACTTAAGGTTTACCACTACTTTATGATATAAGGTCTATTTAGAATGAATGCATAAAATGATCATCTTATTAGCAATAGGACTTGCATAACTCTAGTAGAGCATGGACATGCATCTATCTTTCTATCAAAGATCTTTGGTTAAGAAAATATGGTTACTTTTTAGGTGTTCCTAGGGTTTTGCATAAAATTATAGAGCTAGGGTTGTATAATAAAAATAGGGTTTCATATGACATGAACTTAGGGTTTTATTCATTATGAAACTATGATTTCCTAGTTGTCCTAATATTTTTGAGAACTTATTTGTTCAGTGATGTTGAAGTTAAGAAGTAACTCTTAAGTACAAGGTAATATTGAGTTTTAATATTTTTATTGTTTTTATCATTTAAAGAAAATGATAATTCAGGTAAATACAATTTAGAGGTTTAAATAATTATAATGATAATTTAATTTTCTAATATGATTAAAGAAATTACTTTTGTGTTTTATTTACATCCTAAATGATTATAACTTATTTTAGAAGTTTTACTAATTCTTGAATTTTCTTGGAATTTAGGATAAAATAAATGACTTAAATAATAAGTGTTAAATAATTAAATTTTTATTTCTACAACAAATTTGATATTATAGTTTTAGTGGATAGATTTTATTTTTATGAATTTGATATATTATTTTTGTTTTTATGATTTAAAATGAATTAGCTATGTATTTTAAAATTTATTAAAATTTTGGAGTTGAATTGAATGGAAAATACTACTCGTACCCTAGTCAGACCTAACCCTAGTCACTGACTAGTGGGTCCGCTGCCAGGTCAGGTGCCACATGGGCTTGACCAAGTCCAATTAAAGGTGGGGTCACCAACCACGTCACCTTGTCATTCAACCATAGCCGGCGAGTCAACGCACGACGACGACGATTGTGGTCGTTCGAGGATGGGCGAGTGGGTTCACTAGATGTGTTTGGACGCGCTGAGTATGATGGTGGTCACGCCGCTACAAAACGGTCACTGGAATTACTCCGTCAAGCATGACTGCGGCAACGCCGTCCGGCCAAAATTCAAAACCTAGCTACAATCGATGCCATGAAGAAAAATAAAGTGCTAGAATTTCATAACCTCTCCCCGGAGCTTCCTAGATGGTCGACGACATTGATGGTGGCCTGAGGCAAGCTCAAACTCGCCGATATCGGAGATGAGCTGTGGAAGGGAGAAGTCGAATTCTCGTCACCGTGGGCTCCCCTGGACACGATCTTACTCCTTGATGCTCTACTATTCAAGGTGCATCTCCCAGACCACTCCACTTTCCTTGGGGTGGCACCAATCAAGGACAACATGAAACACTCCGGTGAGCTTCCTCGGTGGATTTCAAGAAATAAAGAGGAATTTAGAGATAATGGAGGGGCGTAGAGATTCTAGGGTTTCCTGGCAGAGTTTGTGGTGCTTTTATAGGGCTCGAGGTGGTCGGCAACAACGTCATGGCGGGGATTTGTTACCACCCGATTTTGGCCAAATCAGGAGATGGGCCGTAAGTGAAGATGGGCTTGAAGGACGTACACGTGGAGCATCTTCGGAGCGGCCTTGCGCTAAGAGTTTGGGCTAAGTTGCCCGTGTATCTGTAATATAGTAGATCGCATTGTAATTTAGGTTAAGAGATAGAGTTTGGCCCGTGCACGGTTAGGTGCATGATACGTCTCCGACGTATCGATAATTTCTTATGTTCCATGCTACTTTATTGATGATACCTACATGTTTTATGCACACTTTATGTCATATTCGTGCATTTTCTGGAACTAACCTATTAACAAGATGCCGAAGTGTCAGTTCCTGTTTTCTGCTGTTTTTGGTTTCAGAAATCCTAGTAACGAAATATTCTCGAAATTGGACGAAATCAACGCCCAGGTTCCTATTTTTCCCGGAAGCTTCCAGATCACCGAAGAGGGGCCAGAGATGGGCCAGGGGGCCCCACACCACACTCTGGGCGCCAGGCCTCGGCCGCGCCACCTGGTGGTGAGGGCACCGGTGCCCCTCCGAGGCTCCCCTTTCGCCTATTTAAAGGTCCTGACCTAAAAACCCTTACGGAGGAAGCCACGGTACGCGAAACCTTCCGAGCCGCCGCCATCGCGAAGCCAAGATCTGGGGGACAGGAGTCTCTGTTCCGGCACCGTCGGACGGGGAAGTGCCCCCGGAAGGCTTCTCCATCGACACCGCTGCCATCTCCACCACCATCTTCATCACCGCTGCTGCTCCCATGAGGAGGGAGTAGTTCTCCATCGAGGCTCGGGGCTGTACCGGTAGCTATGTGGTTCATCTCTCTCCTATGTACTTCAATACAATAATCTCATGAGCTGCCTTACATGATTGAGATTCATATGATGATGCTTGTAATCTAGATGTCATTGTGCTAGTCAAGTGAGTTTTACTTATGTGATCTCCGGAGACTCCTTGTCCCACGTGTGTAAAGGTGACAGTGTGTGCACCGTGTGGGTCTCTTAGGCTATATTTCACAGAATACTTATTCACTGTTATGAATGGCATAGTGAAGTGCTTATTTATATCTCTTTATGATTGCAATATGTTTTGTATCACAATTTATCTATGTGCTACTCTAGCAATGTTATTAAAGTAGTTTTATTCCTCCTACACGGTGTAATGGTGACAGTGTGTGCATTCGTGTTAGTACTTGGTTTATGCTATGATCATGATCTCTTGTAGATTGCGAAGTTAACTATTGCTATGATAGTATTGATGTGTATTATTCCTCCTACATAAGCATGAAGGTGACAGTGTGCATGCTACGTTAGTACTTGGTTTAGTCGTATTGATCTATCTTACACTCTAAGGTTATTTAAATATGAACATTTAATTGTGGAGCTTGTTAACTCCGGCATTGAGGGTTTGTGTAATCCTACGCAATGTGTTCATCATCCAACAAGAGAATGTAGAGTATGCATTTATCTATTCTGTTATGTGATCAATGTTGAGAGTGTCCACTAGTGAAAGTCTATTCCCTAGGCCTTATTCCTAAATACTGCTATCGCTGCTTGTTTACTGTTATACTGAATTACTACTGCTGTTACTACTGCATGTTTACTTCCTGCAATATTACTACCATCAACTGCACGCCAGCAAGCTATTTTCTGGCGCCGTACTACTGCTCATATTCATTCATACCACTTGTATTTCACTATCTCTTCGCCGAACTAGTGCACCTATTAGGTGTGTTGGGGACACAAGAGACTTCTTGCTTTGTGGTTGCAGGGTTGGATGAGAGGGATATCTTTGACCTCTTCCTCCCCGAGTTCGATAAACCTTGGGTAATCCACTTAAGGGAAACTTGCTGCTGTTCTACAAACCTCTGCTCTTGGAGGCCCAACACTGTCTACAAGAATAGAAGCACCCGTAGACATCAAGCACTTTTCTGGCGCCGTTGCCGGGGAGGAAAGGTAAAAGGCACTCATACTCCGGTTCCAGGTAACGTACTTTTCTGGCGCCATTGTGTGTGTGCTCGAAGCTATTTCCTTTAGACTCTGCAATTGCGACATTTGGTTTCTTGTTTACACTAGTTAGGCATAATGGACAACAAAGAGCTTCTTATTCTATTTCCTGATTTAAGACATGGATGGTTTGATGCGAAAATTAAAAAACCCATGGAACATATTAATATGAATGCTTTGAACACTATTGTTGCTAATGCTATGGAAAATTCTAAGCTTGGGGAAGCTGGCTTTGATGAGCATGATATTTTTAGTCCCCCAAGCATTGAGGAGAAAATTTACTTTGATGATACTTTGCCTCCTATTTATGATGATTATAATGATAGTAGTCTTTTGTTACCACCTGTTATGGAGGATAAATTTGATTATGATTACAATATACCTCCTATATTTGATAGCTACTTTGTTGAATTTGCTCCCACTACAATTAATAAGAATGACTATGCTTATGTTGGGAGTAGTAATTATTTTATGCATGAGACTCATGATAAGAATGCTTTATGTGATAGTTATATTGTTGAGTTTGCTCATGTTGCTACTGAAAGTTATTATGAGAGAGGAAAATATGGTTGTAAAAATTTTCATGTTACTAAAACACCTCTCTATGTGCTGAAATTTTTGAAGCTACACTTGTTTTATCTTCCTATGCTTGTTACTTTGCTCTTCATGAACTTGTTTATTTACAAGATTCCTATGCATATGTTAGACTTAAATGTGTTTTAAATTTGCCTCTTGATGCTCTCTTTTGCTTCAAATACTATTTCTTGCGAGTGCATCATTAAAACTGCTGAGCCCATCTTAATGGCTATAAAGAAAGAACTTCTTGGGAGATAACCCATGTGTTTTTTACTACAGTACTTTGTTTTATATTTGTGTCTTGGAAGTTGTTTACTACTGTAGCAACCTCTCCTTATCATGTTTTTGTGCCATGTAAAGTTTCTATGTCAAAGTTGATGTTATATTTGGGATCGCTGCGCAGAAACAGCATTGCTGTCTCACGAATCTGGGCACAATCTGGAATTTACGAGCGTGATCCTCGATATGTACGCAACTTTCATTAGTTTTGAGTTTTTCCATTTGAGCAAGTCTGGTGCCAGCTTTAAATTCGTCTTTACGGACTGTTCTGTTTTTGATTCTGCCTTTTATTTCGCATTGCCTCTTTTGCTATGTTGGATTTATTTCTTTGATCCATTAATGTCCAGTAGCTTTATGCAATGTCCAGAAGTGAAAATAATGTTTGTGTCACCTCTGAACATGTGAATTTTTGATTATGCACTAACCCTCTAATGAGTTTGCTTGAAGTTTGGTGTGAAGGAAGTTTTCAAGGGTCAAGAGAGGAGGATGATATAATGTGATCGAGAAGAGTAAAAGCTCTAAGCTTGGGGATGCCCCCGTGGTTCATCCCTGCATATTTCAAGAAGACTCAAGCATCTAAGCTTGGGGATGCCCAAGGCATCCCCTTCTTCATCGACAAAGTATCAGGTTCCTTTCTTGAAACTATATTTTTATTCGGTCACATCTTATGTACTTTACTTGGAGCGTCTGTGTGTGCTTTTATTTTTGTTTTGTTATCTTAGTTCTCTGAATAAGTTCATCCTTGTGTGGGAGAGAGACACGCTCCGCTGGTTCGTATGAACACATGTGTTCTTAGCTCATAATATTCATGGCGAAGTTTCCTCTTCGTTAAATTGTTATATGGTTGGAATTGGAAAATGCTACATGTAGTAATTGGTAAAATGTCTTGGATAATGTGATACTTGGAAATTGTTGTGGTCATGTTTAAGCTCTTGCATCATATACTTTGCACTTATTAATGAAGAAATACATAGAGCTTGCTAAAATTTGGTTTGCATAATTGGTCTCTCTAAGGTCTAGATAATTTCTAGTATTGAGTTTTGAACAACAAGGAAGACGATGTAAAGTCTTATAATGCTTACAATATGTTTATATGTGAGTCTTGCTGCACCGGTTCATCCTTGTGTTTGTTTCAAATAACCTTGCTAGCCTAAACCTTGTATCGAGAGGGAATACTTCTCATGCATCCAAAATCCTTGAGCCAACCACTATGCCATTTGTGTCCACCATACCTACCTACTACGTGGTATTTCCTGCCATTCCAAAGTAAATTGCTTGAGTGCTACCTTTAAACAATTCAAAAGTTATTACCTCTTATTTGTGTCAATGTTTTATAGCTCATGAGGAAGTATGTGGTGTTTATCTTTCAATCTTGTTGGGCAACTTTCACCAATGGACTAGTGGCTTCATCCGCTTATCCAATAATTTTGCAAAAAGAGCTGGCAATGGGATTCCCAGTCCCAAATTAATTAACAAAAATAGACACTCCTTCATGGTATGTGATTGTTGGACGGCACCCGAAGTATTCGGTTAGCCATGGCTTGAGAAAGCAAAGGTGGGGAGGAGTGTCATCATAATAAAACTAAAATAAAAAGGCACTCCTTCATGGTATGAGATTGTTGGCAGGCACCCGAGGATTCGGTTAGCCATGGTTTGTGAAAGAAAGGCTGGAAGGAGTGCCACACAAAAATAAAAATAAAATGGGAGCCGCTCTTTGAAGGTTTGTCTGGCAAGGGGGTTAGAGTACCCGCTACCATTCGTTGACAACAACAAACACCTCTCAAAAATTTATTTTTATGCTCTCTTTATGTTTTCAAAATAAAAGCTCTAGCACAAATATAGCAATCGATGCTTTCCTCTTTGAAGGACCATTCTTTTACTTTTATTGTTGAGTCAGTTTACCTATCTCTCTCCACCTCAAGAAGCAAACACTTGTGTGAACTGTGCATTGATTCCTACATACTTGCATATTGCACTTGTTATATTACTTTATGTTGACAATATCCATGAGATATACATGTTATAAGTTGAAAGAAACCGCTGAAACTTAATCTTCCTTTGTGTTGCTTCAATACCTTTACTTTGATTTATTGCTTTATGAGTTAACTCTTATGCAAGACTTATTGATGCTTGTCTTGAAGTACTATTCATGAAAAGTCTTTGCTTTATGATTCAGTTGTTTACTCATGTCATTACCATTGTTTTGATCGCTGCATTCATTACATATGTTTACAAATAGTATGATCAAGATTATGATGGCATGTCACTTCAGAAATTATCTTTGTTATCGTTTTACCTGCTCGGGACGAGCAGAACTAAGCTTGGGGATGCTGATACGTCTCCGACGTATCGATAATTTCTTATGTTCCATGCTACTTTATTGATGATACCTACATGTTTTATGCACACTTTATGTCATATTCGTGCATTTTCCGGAACTAACCTATTAACAAGATGCCGAAGTGCCAGTTCCTGTTTTCTGCTGTTTTTGGTTTCAGAAATCCTAGTAACGAAATATTCTCGAATTGGACGAAATCAACGCCCAGGTTCCTATTTTTCCCGGAAGCTTCCAGATCACCGAAGAGGGGCCAGAGATGGGCCAGGGGGCCCCACACCACACCTGGGCGCGGGCCAGGGCCTGGCCGCGCCACCTGGTGGTGAGGGCACCCTGGTGCCCCTCCGAGGCTCCCCTTTCGCCTATTTAAAGGTCCTGACCTAAAACCCTTACGGAGGAAGCCACGGTACGCGAAACCTTCCCAGCCGCCGCCATCGTGAAGCCAAGATCTGGGGGATAGGAGTCTCTGTTCCGGCACCCTGCCGGACGGGGAAGTGCCCCCGGAAGGCTTCTCCATCGACACCGCTGCCATCTCCACCACCATCTTCATCACCGCTGCTGCTCCCATGAGGAGGGAGTAGTTCTCCATCGAGGCTCGGGGCTGTACCGGTAGCTATGTGGTTCATCTCTCTCCTATGTACTTCAATACAATAATCTCATGAGCTGCCTTACATGATTGAGATTCATATGATGATGCTTGTAATCTAGATGTCATTGTGCTAGACAAGTGAGTTTTACTTATGTGATCTCCGGAGACTCCTTGTCCCACGTGTGTAAAGGTGACAGTGTGTGCACCGTGTGGGTCTCTTAGGCTATATTTCACAGAATACTTATTCACTGTTATGAATGGCATAGTGAAGTGCTTATTTATATCTCTTTATGATTGCAATATGTTTTGTATCACAATTTATCTATGTGCTACTCTAGCAATGTTATTAAAGTAGTTTTATTCCTCCTACACGGTGTAATGGTGACAGTGTGTGCATTCGTGTTAGTACTTGGTTTATGCTATGATCATGATCTCTTGTAGATTGCGAAGTTAACTATTGCTATGATAGTATTTATGTGTATTATTCCTCCTACATAAGCATGAAGGTGACAGTGTGCATGCTACGTTAGTACTTGGTTTAGTCGTATTGATCTATCTTACACTCTAAGGTTATTTAAATATGAACATTTAATTGTGGAGCTTGTTAACTCCGGCATTGAGGGTTCGTGTAATCCTACGCAATGTGTTCATCATCCAACAAGAGAATGTAGAGTATGCATTTATCTATTCTGTTATGTGATCAATGTTGAGAGTGTCCACTAGTGAAAGTCTATTCCCTAGGCCTTATTCCTAAATATCGCTATCGCTGCTTGTTTACTGTTTTACTGAATTACTATGCTGCGTACTGCATGTTTACTTCCTGCAATATTACTACCATCAACGCACGCCAGCGAGCTATTTTCTGGCGCCGTACTACTGCTCATATTCATTCATACCACTTGTATTTCACTATCTCTTCGCCGAACTAGTGCACCTATTAGGTGTGTTGGGGACACAAGAGACTTCTTGCTTTGTGGTTGCAGGGTTGCATGAGAGGGATATCTTTGACCTCTTCCTCCCCGAGTTCGATAAACCTTGGGTAATCCACTTAAGGGAAACTTGCTGCTGTTCTACAAACCTCTGCTCTTGGAGGCCCAACACTGCCTACAAGAATAGAAGCACCCGTAGACATGCACGCCTCAATTAGAAAGTCCCTTGGACTATAAATATGTATCTAGGGTTATCGGAAAAGGAGGACAATCATCGTTCAACCAACACAAATCAGGCGCATCGCCACCCCTTTCTTCGAGGGTTTCTCCCGGGTAAGCACCATGCTGCCTAGATCGCATCTAGCGATCTAGGCAGTATACGTTTATTCGTCAACCTTGTACTGCTCGTGCTGAAGCCTTGTTGATGGCGAGCAGTACTATTTACCCTTAGGTGTTTAGGGGCTTGCATTGATGCTTTCACGTGCATATCTGCGTGGCAATGCCGTCCCTCGACACCTAGCTGCCCTTACGTCTATCCAGACGTAAGGGCAGCATCTTGCTTGTTCGTTATTTAGTAGATCCGATCCGTTATAGTTGCTCCTTGCTCCGCAGGGATTAGTTTAATATCTGCATAGTTAGGCCTTATGCTGGGGTCGGACGATCCGGTAGTGCGTTAGATGTTGTTCACCGTCCCTGCAAGGGATGTTCCGGGAATCAACGTTATGTTGGTTTTTAGGCCTCTCGTAGGGGTAGTTTGCATCATCTTCCGTAGCTGCTAGGCCCGATCACACGTAGGACGTTCCGGTTATGCGATGAAAACCCTAAACTGTCGTGGATCGCTTTAGCTTTGTCCTGATCAAGCAGGATCCCCATGCCATTGTAAATCCAACGTGAAACATGGGGCGATCGGCTCCTTGAGCCGATCCACAGGGAAACCTGAGAGCCGATAGGGCTCGTATTTAATGTTTACGTGTCTACCATGCAGGAACAATCGAAGCACTCTAACACCTTCCTGATCGGGTCTAGGTCAGGTGGCACGCCCTAGCAACCGCCAGGACGTGGCTGGAAGATTTGCGGGACGACGCGAGGTGCCAGGGTCCACTAAGCGGCCTTGGGAGCCTCCCGGCTCTTCGTGTTGCTTAGCCATTGCCCGTCGGTGGGTTTTGGAGGGTAACACATTCTGGCACGCCCGGTGGGACATCTTCTGCAACATCCACGTCAACACCGACACCCGAGATGGCAGAGGAACAGATCACTTACAAGGATCTCCCTGCGGAGCACAAGAAGAAATACGATGAGCTGAAGGCCATCTGTGAAGCCGAGTTCATCGGCTCCTTTGAGACGACCCGTTCTCACAGCATCAAGCTCAAAGGAGACACGCGTCTGTCGCATGGCGTCAACACAGTAGATCTCAGCCACTCCATAAGGGAGCCAGGGTTCTCCTTTAGTGTCAACATGGCCAGGCTGGTGAACTGCCATAGCGCGGATAAAGCAGAGAGCAGCCACTCTCGTGGCAAGGATAAAGAGGAGGCCGTTCCACGCGACCGGCCCCAAGATGATGATAGACGGTACCTAACCGAGGAGGAGGTGAGAAGCATACGGTATCAGCGCCCACTCTCCGTGCATCTCCTCAACAAATATGAGCAGCAGTACGACCGACGTCGGCGCTACGACGAAGACGATGGAAAATATCATCGGTCTGATGCGGAAAACAGGAGGTATCGTCAGCATGACAGGAACAACGACGGGTACGAACGTCGCGCTAGAGGGAGGTCAAGGGAGCAAGACGACGTGGATAAGCACTGGAACTGTCCCTTCTTCAAACATTGCTGGGACTCAGGAATGAGCCGATTGCCAACAATCGAGAATTGCCCAGAATGCAAACAGCAAAGGAGAAGGACAAATGAAGTTTCAGTGTTCGAACGTCTAGGACCTCTCCCACCTATCAACAAGCGAGCTGAGTCATCTCAAGAAGAGGACTTCGAGGAGTCAGATGGAGAAGAAGATAGGTATCACCGACCAAGGTGGTGCCCTGATGGACTCAGCCACTCTCAGAAGCGTAGAGTGCAGCGGCTGCGAAACCTGGAAGAAGCCGAGGCACAGTACCTGTACACGTTGAGAAGAGCACGGCCCGATCTGGCCGTGAAAATCCAGCAAACGTTGGAGACGAAGGCACGCCCGCCAAAGAAAATATGGCGCCCAAAGCAGGCGAAAGCCGATGCACAGGCATCGGCTGATGCCGATGCAGAGGCATCGGCTGATACAAACATGGTATCCGTGACCCGGACGGAGTAGCAGGTCCAAGACATTGGACGTACGTGGCAAGGCCGATCCCTGAGATCGGCCCTCAAAAAATGGAAAGCAAAGGATCTTATCTCCAGCATGCCACGTAGCTACAGTAGAAATCCAAGAAGTTGCAAACCATCGCCAAAGCATTGCAACGGAAAAGGAGGCCGATTCCCGCAATCGGCCAAAATTATCCTCAACATCCTTTTGTCTGTGTTCAGCATTGATCCAACAGATGCCTGAAGAGCCGATACCATCAATGACTTGACAGAATCGGCTCGGGGGGCACATAGATGGATAAGACACGAGGATACGAAGCTGAGAATGCATGCCAAACGCCCAGCAGAACAGCTCAAAGATGGGGGCCGATACATAAACAAATCGGCCGCAAAAAATCGAAAATACAGAAATTTTTGAGCACAGCCGATGCGTAGACATCGACTTAAGAATTCAAAGCCGATGCACGGCCATCGACTCAAGGGATGCAACTGTTACGAGCGGAAGCCTAATAGAGCAGTCACCAAGTCACGTGGCGAGGCTTTATTGGAGGAACCCCTCATTGGGATTGCTTGGTGACTCAGGCCCTCTCTTCAAGGACTTCCAACTCCTTCTGCAAGACTTCAAGCTCGGCAGCACCAGCAGAAGCATCAGTTTGGGCGTCCAAGACGGCCCTTTTTCTCATTTAAGCTGCTGGTATTTGCCGGCAAGTTTGAGGATCGCAGCCCTGGCCAACAGCAAGAACAACATGGACGTGCAGATCAGGCTAGGATCATGAGAACGACCGACGGTCGTCCAGTTGGACTGAACTGCATTCTCGCCAGAGGTTGCCTCATTGAACTGAAGGAGCTCGGGGGGCATATACGGAGAAGGTACAAGGCGTACAAGACCGCGAAAATGTACCCAGGTGAGCCGATTCAGAAATCAATCGGCTGATAAAAACTCGAAAAATACGAAAAATTTCAGCACAGCCGATGCTTGGACATCGACTCTAGTACAATTACACAAGATCTACCAGCCGCGTGTTCAAGACGCGAATTCGGCAGTACTGTCAGAAGCATCAGTTAAGCTGTTGGTGATTCATCTACAACATCGGCTTTCAGCGGAGGGAAGGTAACCAATGGGGGCAAGTTTGGCTGGTTCTGCATAGTGACTGCCTCAAATTACCTGCAAAGCCCTTTGTCGGATCTGCGCATCTTCACCGCTAGTCTCGCCTTGGTTGAGGCTCGGGGGGCAGCTGGTCTGGTAGATGTTCTGTTTTAGAAGCCGATTGGGATGTCATCGGCTGATCCTTCGCCGCAACTTTCTTCAACAAATGATGAATTCTTGAAGATTACCAGGTCTCAAAGTCGTCAGTTGAGGAATGGAAGGATGGATTACGTAGGACCGATGCGTTGACATCGGCTCATTAAGCATTGGTTAAGTGGAGTCGGCTAAATCAATTTGAGGAACATCGACAAAGTCACATTAGAGGAAATTCTTCGTTGATAAATCAGATTTCTTACATGGAAGAGCTGGTTGCCCTCAAAAGGAGGAATCTATCCATCTCCATTGATTAAAAAGGAGATTTCTTACAAGAAGAAGCTGATTGCTCAACAGAAGGGGAACAGATTGCTACTGCTAGTCTTATGCTAGTAAATCCCTACTCTAAGGGCTGTTGCCGTCTTCGCCGTCGCTAGGGTAGCTGCCGTCATTGCTACTGTCGACGAATTCCTCGTCGCTGCTACTGTGACCTTCAGCGGAGGCCTCTTCCTCTTCATCATCGTCCTCCTCATCGGACCAGGCCCAGCCGCGGATGCGCTTTGGCGGCGGCTCATCGGAGGAGGTGTCGTCCTCTGGTTCCTTCTTCGTGTCGGAGGAGATGTCTTCGTCTTCGTCGTCCTCTTCTTTTTCTTCTTCTTCTTTGGTGGAGGAGGTGAATTTACCCCGGAAGAGAGGGTCGTCGTCGTCGCTCTCCGCCTCCAGTTCTCCGTCGATCAGGAATCGAAGATCGTCTTCCCCGTCAGTCGGGGGCATGTCGCCATCAGACCAGACGAGGTCCTCGGGTCGGCCCTCTGGCACGAAGTCGAACTCGAACTCTTGCTCGTCCCAATGCTTGGGAGCGCGCCTATTGGGCGCTTCCATCTGGCTGATCTCTGGCTCCAGCTCACTCGAGGGAGAGGATTGAGAGGAGGAAGAAAAAGACATATTGGCCGAGGAGGGCTTTTGGGAGTGCTAGTGCGAGGAGGACGGAGAAGGGAACTACAGGGAGTGGCCAAATAAAAAGGGGAATATAGCGATTTAATGCCTAAGCAGTTCCCAAGGACGTGGTGCCAGAACCTTCAAATCATGCAGAGAAGGCGAGAAGGCAAGACGTCATCATGAAGAATACTGCGACGGTTCTGCCATGACATGACCCTTCGAAGGAGACAGATGGTTTTGCAATTATCATTATCAAAACCAGGGGGCATGTGTTACCACCCGATTTTGACCAAATCAGGAGATGGGCCGTAAGTGAAGATGGGCTTGAAGGACGTACACGTGGAGCATCTTCGGAGCGGCCTTGCGCTAAGAGTTTGGGCTAAGTTGCCCGTGTATCTGTAATATAGTAGATCGCATTGTAATTTAGGTTAAGAGATAGAGTTTGGCCCGTGCACGGTTAGGTGCACGCCTCAATTAGAAAGTCCCTTGGACTATAAATATGTATCTAGGGTTATCGGAAAAGGAGGACAATCATCGTTCAACCAACACAAATCAGGCGCATCGCCACCCCTTTCTTCGAGGGTTTCTCCCGGATAAGCACCATGCTGCCTAGATCGCATCTAGCGATCTAGGCAGTATACGATTATTCGTCAACCTTGTACTGCTCGAAGCCTTGTTGATGGCGAGCAGTACTATTTACCCTTAGGTGTTTAGGGGCTTGCATTGATGCTTTCACGTGCATATCTGCGTGGCAATGCCGTCCCTCGACACCTAGCTGCCCTTACGTCTATCCAGACGTAAGGGCAGCATCTTGCTTGTTCGTTATTTAGTAGATCCGATCCGTTATAGTTGCTCCTTGCTCCGCAGGGATTAGTTTAATATCTGCATAGTTAGGCCTTATGCTGGGGTCGGACGATCCGGTAGTGCGTTAGATGTTGTTCACCGTCCCTGCAAGGGATGTTCCGGGAATCAACGTTATGTTGGTTTTTAGGCCTCTCGCAGGGGTAGTTTGCATCATCTTCCGTAGCTGCTAGGCCCGATCACACGTAGGACGTTCCGGTTATGCGGTGAAAACCCTAAACTGTCGTGGATCGCTTTAGCTTTGTCCTGATCAAGCAGGATCCCCATGCCATTGTAAATCCAACGAGAAACATGGGGCGATCGGCTCCTTGAGCCGATCCACAGGGAAACCTGAGAGCCGATAGGGCTCGTATTTAATGTTTACGTGTCTACCATGCAGGAACAATCGAAGCACTCTAACACCTTCCTGATCGGGTCTAGGTCAGGTGGCACGCCCTAGCAACCGCCAGGACGTGGCTGGAAGATTTGCGGGACGACGCGAGGTGCCAGGGTCCACTAAGCGGCCTTGGGAGCCTCCCGGCTCTTCGTGTTGCTTAGCCATTGCCCGTCGGTGGGTTTTGGAGGGTAACAGGATTACCGACGCAGATAAAATGGCGATGTCGGCCGTGTTTTGGGCGTGAATCTTTATATGGAGAGGATGAGGATGAACGGGGTGGAAGATAAGGAAGAATCATCGAGCGGTCAATGGCGTACTAGCAGTCAGCATTGGCGGCGGTGACGGAGCTTGCCACGGTGTCGGCCGGAAAGAGGTGGACGACGACCTCTTTCCACGTCCAAAATATCTGGGACAAAACGGTATGGGCTTCTCCTGGTCGGTACTTGGGCTAGCGTTGGTGGCCTTCTGCTGGGCTGCGGTGGCCTAGTCTGGTGAGTTTTCTTTTCCGTTTTCTGTTTTTGAATTCCATTTTGAATTCAACTTTGTTTTGCAGATTTGTGCCTATTCGAAGCCACTAAAATATCTAAAAATTATAAATACTTTGGTGGTTTATTCACTACAAGAAAAGTTCTGATACTCAACGTCAAATTTTTGTCAGGTATGGCCCCTTTTTCGTCTCCTATGGGCCTAAGCCGACGATATGGGTTGTGTGGTCCAAACTGCGTCAGGAAAAGACCTACCACGAATTTTTCGGTGCGTCGCGTTTGGGCGCCCTTTGGCCACGGAGAGTCGGACTTTTGCAAAAGAGTTTTAGGGAGGCCGTTGACTGCTGACGTCATGCAAACTAACACGTGGCAGACGCCGTTAACTGTCAGTTAACGATGTTAACTGACTGAAACCCCGTGCTAGATGGTAGGCCCACACAAGGCCTGCCACGCCTTAAGCGGGCCGACCTATTTAGTTTGCGGGCCGGGCCAGCTGACTTAGTTTGACCGGTCAACTATATAACTGGGCTGGTCTATTAGGTACGTGGGTCGGGCCTAACCTCTAAGGTTGACTAGTCAAACTTAAATGGGCCGGCCCACTAAGCACGTGGGCTGGGCTGAATGCCTTTGTTTTGACCGGTCAACATGATAAATGGGCAGACCCACTAGTCAAGTGGGTCGGGCCAAATATCTTTGTTTGACCGGTCAACACGATAAACGGGCCGGCCCAATAAGCATTTGGGCCGGGCCATATGTCTTTGTTTGATCGGTCAACAGACAAATGGGCCGGCCCAATAAGAAAGTGGGGCCCACTTTCCTGTAATCGGGCCGGCCCAGTTAGCAAGTGGGGTCCACCTTAAAGCAAGTGGGCTGGCCCAAAAAAAATGTGGGGCCCACTTTGTTGTTATCGGGTCGGCCTAGTTAGCAGTGGGGTCCACATTAAAGCAAGTGGGCTGGCCCAATAAGCACGTGGGGCCCACTCTCCTGTTATCGGGCCGGCCCAGTTAGTAAGTGGGGTCCACCTTATAGCAAGTGGGTTGGCCCAATAAGTAAGTGGGCCGGCCCGTTTAGTTGGTGGATCGGTCCGTTAGCCCACTACATAATATGTATGTGGGCCTAGTAAGACCCAATAGTATTGTTGGGCTGAGGTGCGTGAAGCCCGTTGTTACTTATTGGGCCGGCCCATCTACGATTTACTATGTTAACATGTCGGCTTGTAAGGCGCTTCAGGATTTTGCTGGCTGGCCCATATGTGATTTCACTTAATTGAGCCATTGCCGGGATTGGAATTTGTGATTTAGCTTGCGCCAACAACGGCCGGTTACATACTAAGAATATTTACGCAACACTTGATTTCAGTCGGATAGCCTCACTTACGACAAGCACCATAGAAATAATGCGCGA
Source organism: Lolium multiflorum (assembly GCA_030979885.1). Lineage (NCBI taxonomy): Eukaryota > Viridiplantae > Streptophyta > Magnoliopsida > Poales > Poaceae > Lolium > Lolium multiflorum. The sequence goes on from CM061751.1 coordinate 107,614,666, forward strand.
AAGAACCATAGAAAGTAACTAAATATTACATCAGCTGCAAGGCTTTGAAAATATATCATCTCAGCTGCAAGGCTTTGAAAAAAATATTACATCAGCTGCAAGGCTTTGAAAAAATGTTACAGAACCCAGAGAAATTGAATGGTAATTAGACCTAGCAATACAATGAAGGGATTCGGTGATCTTTTATGTTGTCTGGGCACCTCCTATATCTGAAACAAAGACATTACAAGTTAAGACAACAACAATGAAAAGACAAAGACACTACAATGTTGTTTGCCAAATAATTTGGAACTCACAATTTCCTTGTTATAACAAGATCATTGTAATGCGCATAGATAGTCTACCGGTATGGGGCTAATATAGACTACCAATCTTTACTATTAAATTGCAATAGGTGGCTGCCTGGTGTCACAAACAGGCCAAAAAGTTTTTTCTAGGCCCAAAGTCTCCTTAAAATTCCTCAAGGCCCATGCCGCTCTGGCTTTTCTTTTCTCTTCCCAGCCCCAAGCCGTACTCACGGCCGCCGTCGGCCCCCGGACACCCGCCTCCACCACGCTGGCCTTGCTCCCTCGCCAGCATCCGTCCGTTCCGAAGGTGCTTGTCGGTGAGGTCAACGCCAAGGAGCGGCCCTCCGTTCTGGAACTTGAGTCGAGCTGCTCGTGATGATTATCTCCAGCAAAATTGGCTCGATCTGTTTCGGATGCGACCACGACGGGAGTAACTCACACCGGACAAAGCTGGCTTGATTTTCCTTAACCAATGCGTACCAATGCGTACTAGCTAGCTAGCTGTATCAGGTACATACAGCCGACGAGCTAGCGTTACAGGGCTAATCGGCTAGCAAAGCTTGCTACCAACTCGCTGCAGCACAACGCACGCAATGATGTTCAGATGTTTTTTCTATTCGAAGTTTTGTACAGATCACCATTGGGTAAATGCAGTGTTTTCTGTATGAGTTCCGAATGATTCACATAGAGCGCTGCTATACGTACGACACATTTCGTCCGATACCTGTACGACCCTAGGAGGCAGCGAGCTTCCCACACGCGAGGTAGGCAACGGAAGCAAGAATTGACTGGTTTTGTGTTTGGGCTGGGCTAGGAACTTGGGATAAGATCTGGTAATCATTTTTTTTTACAAAAGCAGCTATGTCTTAGGGCATCTTCAACGGGGCGACACTGAGCGTCTGTTTGCGTCCGCCGTGACCGAAAATTCGTCTGAACCCTGCTCCAGCGGGCGACCCAAAGTGACCGAATCGTCCGTGGCGACGCAAACCTGGCCCAAATATGCGTCATGTTTGCATCTCCGCGGACGTGCGTGGTCGTCCCGAGTGTCCGCCAAAACTTATGTAAGACCCGTGCGTCAGTGCGTCAGTGGCAGGGAAATTTTTAGGTAAGTTTTTTGCACAAAGCACTAATCATCCATTGAAAGACCAATTTTTTCCTACTTGTCTACCCAATTTAAATATAAAATATCCATAAAATAGAACCGTTGCCTCCGCCCACGCTCCGCTCTAGACTAGGTGACCTACCGCACCCCACTCTAAATTCCAGGTATGTCGGGCCGCGAGCAGGAAGAAGTGACAACGTCGCCTCTAGGCCATCCCCGCTACACAGGGACGCTGCAGGGACGGCGGACGGAGCTAAAACCCGCCTCCCGCTAGGTGGGCGAACATAGTTGGTGATGCAGAGGCATCCCGAAGGTGGAGGTGAATGAGGAAGAGGATGAGGTGATGACGCTCCTCCGCTAAAAGCACCTCGCTGCAAGCAACGACGATCCTGAAGACATGCCAGGGGTACAACACCGCCTTCATGTCATCGTTGAACGACCACAAGGCATGGGAGGGGAACATCGAGGACATGATCACCATGCCGATCTGCGAGAGCGGCAGGCCACTCGTCGACCTAGCGCGCGACGACGACAGCGAAGCTGATCTCAGCGGTGCGGTGAAAGACGGGCCCACCGACTAGGACTACAACTTCTTCCAGGGCTACGAGCGCTCCGGCCTCGATAGACGCCATTAGTTTATTTTATGCTTAAATTTGGTCGAATTTCATTCAAAACATTGTAATATATAACAATTTTGAATGAATTAGAGTGTTTTTGGTAAAATTTGAATTTCTTAAAGTCTTGTTAGGGTGACGCGACTGGAAACAGGCGCGTTTCAAAAGCAGCAACACGGTGGCGGCATTCCCCAAGCGCTCGATCCGACGTTATTTCTGTGTGGGTTTTGGGAAGGCTGCTGGAAATGCTCTATATTAGCATTTCAAAGTAGTGATTTTATGTTATATATACTCTTTGTAGAATGGAGGAACTGGGCACTAGGTTGGTTTGGCCTGGGCTCGGACTTGGGCACATGGTACTGGGCTGGGGATTAATTAGCGTGGTGGGCCTAAAGGAAAGTTAGCAGCATGGAGAGCATCGTACAGAGTTCGTACGTCAATCGTCGTGTGTGGAGCAATTCCGATTCACATACTATGAGATATTTTTTGGTATAGGTTAATCTGTAACATCTTGCGTCATCATGAAAAAACACTCATTAGAGGAATTACTAGCCTTCGTACGTTAATACTTGAAATATTTAACAAGATAATATTCAAGTATTTATTTAGATTACCAATATTCATTTCAGACTTTACGGCATCACGGATAAATCTTACAAAATCCATAGTTCCATAGTTGGTTCAACCAAACAACTTTTAGCTTTCACGCAGTTTTTAGATCACAGTGGCTTTCCATCAAAACCAAACACACCCTAAAACAACTCATGTACGCACAAGTTTCCGAACGGCCCCAAGCGTTTGGAAGAAACCCGTGACCTCCCGATCCCTGCGACGTTCCGCAAAAAAGCAGATGAGGTCGAAAAAAATCCTCTACCGATTGGAAAAAATCGGTGACCTCCTGATCCATGCATATGTTCCGTTAAAAAATACGAGATGGTAAATAAATCGCCGCACACAGCCTGGATGATCAGATCAAGAGAAAATACCCGGACGCAGCTTACCTATCCGACCAAGAGGGAAAAAAACTGAACGAGCGCGTCCTGCTTTTTAGCATTAACGACAAAATGGGTGCCTCATTAACTGCTTTTCATACGTTCACTTGGTTTCCTTGTTTGGAAGATTTATTTGGGTATGAGAAATTGTTTGACCAAAATTGGTTCTAGGGTACGACTATTATAGACCACTGACCATGTTCAGAAAATATCTTTGTCAAATGGTACAATAGTCACATTTAGATTATATATTTGTCAAATTGTGCAATAGTCGGCAGATTGGTAATGCAATATTTCTGCTTATGAGTACTTCTGCTGATGTGAGAGTATATGTGAATTGAATAAACTGAGTTCAGATGCTTACATATTTAACACTTGATCACACAATACATGCGTTAGTACACTTTGTGCTACCAATCAGTATCTCCTCGCATCGATTTATAAAGAAAAATGTTTTCATATGAGCAGCAACGCGCGGGCACTTAGCTAGTAAGTAAATAAAGAGTGCATGCCGTATAGCAACAGCCAAAACATTTTAACATGGACAGAATGGCAAATAATAAGCTGTGAGCTTCCTTTTAAAGTGTATAATCTATACCAACATAAAAAATGTGATGTTCTAATCATTAAGCATCTGAGATAGTGCAAGATGAACTAGCGTGTCCAAGTAACATCATTAGCTAGCAAAATGAACTAGAGTGTCATACAGGGAACCAAAATTTACACATAGTGTCAAATAGGGAAGTCAAAAAAAATTCAAGGCCAAATAAGGAATCATATTTAGAAGTAGTGTCAAATAAGGAATTCTCTTGATAAACAAGCAATCAAATTATTTTGTGGCTTATATAACCGAGCATGTCCGAAGAAAACAACAGACTTACTACTGTCAAGTACCATGCAGATCACCATGTTGATACACTCGTTGAAGATATCTGATGTTTCCCTTATTTATAAAGGGAGATTTTTATTACTCTCCATCAAGACACGATCAGTCATGCACATATGAGTTCCAGCATGATAAATATTATGTATGTACTCCCTTCATCCCAGTGGTAAAATAGTGAGCGATGGGCTACATAATTACACTATATATGTGGCTGGAATCTCTCAAGAATGTGTGTTCATGCATATAGAAATACGAAAGGTAGCTTCAGACAAAAAAAGCATCTGAATCCAGAACATGGCGCTAAAACAAGGAACTTACATTAGTTGAAGCACTGTGTGGGAGTCACTGCAGATCTTCCTGGGGTTGATAGATCCGGTGATGAAGTACACTACATGTGCTACTTGGGGTTGGAGAGACGACCGTTACACTTCATGGTTATTCATCTCATCTGCAAAAACGTAACGGCGCGTCGTTAGCACAAATAGGTTCCCCCAAGATTAAGCAAGATCTTGCAGGCAAGCAATAGAAAAGCGACAGTAGAAGAGTTTAGATCATGCACGGCGCCGGTGAAGCAGATCTGGTTCACGCACAACGGTGTCGGTGAGCTAGATCCGGTGTGGTGGACGACAGATTTGGCGAAGCGGCTCCGGTGGGGTGGAGGATACCGCAGTTGAAGCTACTGCGGTAGACTGCTGGATGAGTATATGGTTTCGAGGTTCGACGGGGATGATCCGGTCCGGTTGATGACGGTGTCGATGAAGCGGCTCCAGCAGACATACAGATGTGGAGGATCGTGCAGCCTCGGGTAGGCCAGGGAAGTCCGGAGGGGATGTTCCGGGGTGGTGGTCGTGGAGGTGGGAGAGAGATGGACTTGGGAAGTTCCGGTGTGTGGTCTGAGGGAAATGAATTTTTTTCCGGAGGGTTTCCGGGGCTAGGGCGGTGGTGATCAAAAAAATGACGGGCAGACCCCCCACTAACCAACTTTGCTGTCATCTCCACAGGGGTAGAATGGGAATTTGGAAGCGTGTGAAATATTTGTATTTTGTGGGCAGGAAATTTTGCCGTTATGAGATTTTGAATTTGGTTACGGTCCAAATATAATGATAAAAAATTGTGAGACCGTACTAGTACCTTTGTTCAAGGCCGAGTGCAAAATCAAATCATCGTCACATTGAATACCAATCACTACCATGATCATGATCTATCTCTGAAATTGGCGCATCTGCTAGATCTTGCAAAGTATAATGATAAAAAATTGTGAGACCGTACTAGTATTTCTGTTCAAGGCCGAGTGCAACATCAAAACATCATCACGTTGAATTTTTTTTACCATGATCATGATCTATCTCTGAAATTCACGCATCCGCTAAATCTTGCAAAGTATAATGATAAAAAATTGCAAGACCATAATAGTACTTCTGTTCAAGTCCGAGTGCAACATAAAATCATCATCACGTTGAAAATTTGTTACCATGATCCTGATCAATCTCGGAAATTGGCTCATTCGCTAAATCTTGAAAAGTATAATGATAACAAATTGTGAGACCGTACTAGTACTTCTGTTCAAGGCCGAGTGCAACATCAAATCATCATCACGTTCAAAATTTGTTACCATGATCATGAGCTATCTCTGAAATCCAATTCAGAAACGTGCCTAAAATATTTCAGGATTGCTGGGAGTTTTGGCCTCTCGACTGTGAGTTGATTTCAAATATGGCTATAGCCAAGTAATATATAATAATACTAATATAAAAAGGGTAGATCATGGTAGTAGCTCTCCTCAGATATTTAAGGTTAGGGCCGGGGTCACATCAAGTCATCAGATATCAAATAAGTTACTCCCATGTTCTCCAAACTCTAGACCAAAAACGTGTCTGAAATATTTTGGGTTTAGTTGGCGGGAGGTTTTGCTCCTCCACTGAGATTTTGATTTTGATCGTGGCTACAGTCAAAATGATGATAATAGTAATAGGAAAAAGGTGCACCAGCGTAGTGCCTCTGTTCAGGAATCCAAGGCCTAGGGTCACATCAAGTCATAATCACAAAAAAATCGGTTCCCATTTTCTCCAAACATCAATTCAGACACGCGTACCAAATATTTCGGGTTTAATTAGCGGGAGGTTACACCGCCCGACAGAGATTTTGAATTTTACTACTGCTGAAGTAAATAATAACTATAGTATAGTTTGGTGCTGATGCTCTGCTCAGGAATTCAAGAGGACACATACAAATCTTGCAACCATATCTTCCTTCGGTTACTACATGGAGCACAACATAAATAATACTACCCCCATCCATACATAAGTGACTAAACTTTGTCTAGTCATGTTTCATCTATATATGTTTTTAGTGTGTAGATACATTCGTATCTTGAAGGAAAAAGGTGAGCCGCTAACTTTTTGAATAGAGTGAGTAATACAATTCGGATAAACAATGGTGTAGTAAAACAAATACTCCTGCCCATCATAAAACAAAACACAGACTGACTCAAATATATGTATAGATCACGAACAAGGTTTAATCAGAACACGAACATATACATGCAGAGATGACTATTTGATCACATAAAACAAAGGTTTAGTGGCATATTTATGCCCCCAAAATAAGCAGACATCGGGCAGCGCCAACGTACTAGCAGCTACCACTATGGATGTCGTCGTGGTGGACAAACAGATGGCGTAGGATGGATTAACTTGGGGCCGGATGTACGCAAGGGGATCCGGAGGAGGGGAAGGTGAAGGTGAGAACCAGAAGAACTAAAGAGACGAGGCTCAAACAGGATGTATGTATTTGATCTCAGAAACTTGGAGCTATAGAACTTGGCCTCTGGCCAGAGGTTGAACACGTACAACAACTAGCTAAACACCCACTGTAACTATCCAAAACTCGATCCTCCCACACAGGGGAGCCCCTCCTCTCCTTATATAGTGGAGAGGAGGCTTAGAAAGGAAGGAACCCTAGGGGTATCTTTGCGGATCTAAGCTACTTTATAAAGCTTCGTTGGCTCCAGGGGTGACTGACATAGGCATCACGAATGGGCCTGCCGAAGAAGGTACCCGGGGATTACTGAAGGCCCATGACCCGAAGATTACAAAGTCCGGAAGCCCAATAAAGCATCGATATGGAAGATGGAGATAGATTAGGAATAAAGAGATTAATAATTGTACGGGACGAAATCAAAGAGTCCCTCGCTATTTTGTAACTTGTACGATACGAAAGCTTCGGCTCCACCTCCTATATAAGGGGGAGCCGAGGGAGAAAGAAATGATCGATTCATTGCCAACACAAACCCTAGTTTTTAGCAGTCGAGCACCTTTTCGGCTGAAACCTTCGAGATCTACTTGCCCTCTACTTTCCACGAAACCCTAGTCTACAACTTGTAGGCATTGACTAGTTAATACCTTGTCAATTGGCACTGTCTGTGGGGATTGGAGGCTACAAGGAGATGATCTCGATGGCATCGAAAACATCTTCAACATCATCAGTAGCGATCAATGCGATGGACAGAGGAAATGGTCTTGTTGATTTTGTTCCTTACCCTCCCGCCTGTGTGGATGCATACGCCTATCTGGAGGAGCCAATGGAGATGACGTTCGGGAGCTTCCACTTCCGTATCGGGAAAGAAGGATTGCATCATCTCGCGGTACCATTTCTTCCGGACCGTTAGCGGCCGATTCCGATTTCTCGGGATCATCATCATCGTTCGAGTAAGGCGACGAAGAGATCTCGTTGTCAAGCTTCATCAACACGCTACAAGCGTAAAACTCGCCAGCATGGTCGGCGACATGTCCTTCCGGTCGTATACGGACTCAGATCTGAGCAGCGACTCGTAAAGTGTTGACAGTTTCGACTTCATCGACAGATCTACTTCTATTCGGGAGGTCTTCGTTGATCTATATGACGGTGTCACCGACCCTGAAGAGGAAAATAAAGCTACAATATACCATCAGGTCTGTGCTATTGGAGAATCAAGTCGCCAAGAGGACGAAACATCAGAGACTTTCGATGATTTGGGAAATCCATACATCGATCCCCCTGATCTTACGCGAGGATTAGGAAATAAATACGTTGGGTCCACACCTTGGGAGAAATTACAACTTCCGCAAGCAGCTTGGGACAGAGCAACAAGAGCCATGAATGGCACAGAGCCGATGACCACCACAGCCATGGCGGAAGAGTTGCAAGCATACCAATATAGACTCGCCCGTGCTGGACGCACTACTAGGAAAAGGCCTAGCCGTAAGATGGGTGTTAGTGGCGCACCAGGAGGGCAGTGCGCCACTACTACTTAGCAGTGGCGCACCGGAAAGTGGTGGGCCACTATAAAAAATGTAGTAGTGGCGCACCTCTTCTGTGGTGCGCCACCACTAAGTTTGACCATGGGTTTGACCCAGCCTTATACATAGCAATGGCGCACCATGTAGAGGTGCGCCACAGCTATTTTATGTAGCAGTGGCGCACCTCTACATGGTGCGCCATTGCTATGTAAAGGGGATGATGGACATGTTTGGGCATCACTTAGTAGTGGCGCACCATGCTTGGTGCGCCACTGCTAAGTGGTGCCCAAACATTTCCACCCCCCCCGTGGATCGCCTTTTTGGGTTTGGAAAAAATAAAAGAAATAGATAGAAATTTCAAAAAATAAAATCCTTCGAGATGCCGATGAAAAACTTTTTTATATCAAAATCTATCTACGCGAAATTTCCTATTCGAATTCAACGGCCTACGGCCGTTTAGAGAAAAAATGGATTCGTCAATTGGAAAACAGAAACAGGACTTTTTTCAGGTTTTAGATTTTGGGAAAAAAATAGAAAAAAAGTAGCGGTGGCGCACCCATGCCTTGGTGCGCCACTGCTAAGCTTCCCGCCCACGAATTTCAAAATGGCCGAGATTCAAAGTGGGAGGAGCCAGCCACTTACCCCCTCCTCCCTCCTCCCTCCTCCTCCACACATTCTCCTGCTCTCATTCTCCTCTCCTCCTCCTCCTCTCCTCCTCTCCTCTCCTCCTCTCTTCACCTCTCCTACCCCTCTCCTCCTCTCCTCTCCTCCTCTCTTCACCTCCGGCGACCTCCTCACTATGTCGACCTCCGGTGACCTTACTTTCCGGCGAGCTCCTCCGCTATGGTGACCTCCGGTGACCTTACTCTCCGACGACCCTCCGACGATCCTCCGGCGACCCTCCGGCGACCCTCTGGCCTCCATTACCTCCTTCGTCCTCTTGTTCATCCTCTTCTACATCCTCCATCTCCTCACCTCTCTTCACCTCTCCTACCTCTCTCATCCATCCTCACCGGCGGCTAGGCTAAGAAAAATGAGAATGAACATTGCACAAATAATTCTAGCAACAAAAACGAGAAAAAATAACGAGCCAAAAAAATTCGAAAAAAATGTGCCATCCAGATCCAGATCCAGATCCAGATCTAGAAATTTCAAATTTTAGTAGTGGCGCACCTTGTTTCTGTCCAGTGGCGCACCTCAGACATTTAGGAGTGGCGCACCATGAAGCTAGTAGTGGCGCACTACCTGGTGCGCCACTGCTAAGCCAAATAGCAATGGCGCACCACTAGTGCGCCACTACTAAAAGTTAGCAGTGGCGTGATAGTAGTGGCGCACCAGCAGTGCGCCACTGATGGGGAATAGTGGTGCGCCACTGAATAGCCATTTCCTAGTAGTGACGGGAGCTTGAAAAACAAAGAGTGATACCTGAACAAAGAAAAGCTGCAGCCTCTGTGTCGAGTAGATGAAGAGCTGAATTAAGTCGACAATTAGGAACTTCGGGAGATAACCACAGAGCAGCATGCGCAATAGGAAGATCTCGACTGGCGCATATACCCGAGAATGAGCAAGAGCATTTGATCTAGAACCTCGACATGTCCTTTATGTCGATTGATACAAGAGGGAACATCATCCCCAAAACACCGGAAGCTGGATACATGGCGACTCAAGCCTTCATATTGGCATCTAGGCCACCTCCTGGTGATCCAAGAGAAGCACTGTATCAAATGGCCATGGCAGTAGTTGGAGCCATGGGAACAGCGTTCGCAAGCTCAAGCACACCACCTGAAAGTGCCCCAAGGCGAAACAATCCTCGGCCCACTACGGTGGCGCGAGATCCTCCATGAGAAGGTGATGCAAGAAACATAGAGGAACAAACTCGAGTTGATGGAGCACGTGAAAATAGATCCTGGCGACATTCACCAGAAGTTGATAAGGAAGATATGTGTGGACTTCCCTGCTTTACTCGACGAGTTCGCAGAACTCAGGTTCCTTCAGGCTTCAAGTTACCCGATAATTATAAAAAGTTCGACGGCTTGCAAGAAACCAGAGGACTGGTTAATCGATTACCTGGAAACAGTGAAATTGTTGGGCGGCACAAGAGCAACGGCTATGCAGAGCATACAGGTCTACCTTAGCGGAGCCGCAAGATCATGGATAAAGAAGTTACCAGTAGGATCCATCGACAGCTGGGAAAATTTCGAACACTTGTTCGTGAAAAATTTCCGGTCCACATGCAAGAAACCCGCATCCATAGAGCAGTTGAGGGCCTGCAAGCAAAAGTATGGCAAGCCAATGAGGACGTACATTCAACGATGGAACATCATAAAAACTCGGCAGAAAACATATCCGACGAAAGAGCAATAGATGCATTTGTCGCAGGAATCCAAAGGAAAGACTTAATCGAGGACTTGGGTAGATCCAACCCGAGGAGAATAGCAGAGCTTATGGATATAGCGAATCGCTGGGCAGATGGAGAGGATGCCGTGCAAAATAAACGGCATAGATCACCCGAGGAGGATCGCAATAGAAACAATAATCAAAATAGGCATCGATATTCTCGCCAGTACTCAGATTACGACGGTCCCAGCCAAGTGGCGGATGGCTTCCGAGGAAGTAGTGGAGGAAATCATCGGGTGGATTACCAGAGAAGCAGCGAGCAGCGAAGTGATCATAGTGATGCGCCAAGTTCTAGCAGGCCAAACAACCCTCCGAGGTTTCAGAGGCCATACAATATATAACCCAAATATCTTCAGAACGGACCGTGCCAGATGCACTTCTATCTCGATAATGATGGGAAAAGACAGTCATGTCATCTTCAGAAGGACTGCCGAACTTTCCAAGCTCTGCATAGATATGCGGGACACGCCAATACACAAGCAGCGAGCAGGGAGCATGTACAAGGACCAAGGAGTGAAATACACCTGCCACCTCCACCCGCAATAACTAGCGCAAACCAACATCAGTTGCAATTGGCAGTAGCTCCAGCCAACAATGGCCCTTACATTGACACAACATGAGTAGTGTCGATGATTCAGAAAGGCAAACTCTCGAATAGGGCTCAAAAGATAATTTCGTGACAATTTTATATGGTAGAGAATATGCCTCCACCAACTATCGAGTATTTGAATTGGTTGGCACAGGACATCGGGTTCACTCAAGCGGACCATCCGCCTCAAGTTCCACGACCAGGACAATCAGCTATGATTCTACCAGTGGTGATCGCCGGATTCGAGGTATCGCGCGTATTCATAGATGGAGGAAGCAGTTTAAACCTCATGTACGTAGATACATTGAGGAAGATGAATATATCTCTGGCAAACTTAACACCAACGGACATGCGTTTCCATGGTATCACACCTGAGAAGCAGAATTATCCACTGGGAAAGATCTTACTTGGCGTTCAGTTCGGAACTCGAGAGAATTACATAAGAGAGAAGCTGGAGTTCGAAATCATAGATTTTCCATCACAATATATCATCTACTAGGACGACCCACTTATGCTAGATTCATGGCGGTGCCACACTATACATATTTGTTATGGAGAATTCCTAGACCCAATGGTCCAATCACAATGAAGGGGAGCTTTGATGTGGCAGATAAATGCGACAAAAATGTCCATAAGCTGTCGGAAACCTTCGGGATGCAGGCGGAGTATGAAGCGTCAAAGATAACAACAGATTATGATGTGCTGCCTGACGGAGGAAGGCTTCTTAAGGAGCAAACTTTCGACACCTCCAAGAACTTTAAGGAAGTACAGATTCACCCGATAGATCCGAAGAAGACAACAGCTATCGCAACAAACATGGATAGCGCATAGGAAAGCGTGCTTTTCGAGTTCCTCTGTGAGCGCTGGGAAATCTCTTCATGGTGTCGAGCTGACATGCCAGGAGTACCCAGGGAACTTGAAAAGCACCCCCTCAATCTAGATCCAAGAGCTAGACCAATTCTACAACCTCTGCGGTGTTTCTCCGAACCGAACCGCAAAGCTATGCTATCAGAGATAAATTGACTCAGAGAAGAAAATTTCATCAAAGAGCTACATACCGAGGCCACATGGGTTGCTAACCCAGTGTTGGTCCCGAAGAAAAACACATGTCCTTCGCATGTGCGTCGACTTCACGTGTCTCGACAAACATTGTCCAAAGGATCACTTTCCCCTCCCGAGGATCGATCAAATTATTGACTCCACTGCGGGATGCGAACGTCTTTCCTTCCTGGATGCGTATTCTGGTTATAACCAGATCCGCTTAAAAGAAGAAGATGAAGTCAAAACAGCTTTCATAACCCCTTATGGCGTGTTTTCTTACAGAACAATGCCTTTTGGGTTGAAAAACGCGGGAGCTACATATCAAAGGATGATGCAGAAGTGTCTAGCCACGCAGATTGGCAAAAATGTCCAAGTATATATTGAAGACGTTGATGCGCGTAGATGTACACGTCCGTTGGGAACCCCAAGAGGAAGGTATGATGCGCACAGTGGCAAGTTTCCCTCAGTAAGAAACCAAGGTTTAATCGGAGCAGTAGGAGTCAAGAAGCACGTTGAAGGTTGATGGCGGCGAAATGTAATGCGGCGCAACACCAGGGATTCCGGCGCCAACGTGGAACCTGCACAACACAACCCAAGTACTTTGCCCCAACGAAACAGTGAGGTTGTCAATCTCACCGGCTTGCTGTAACAAAGGATTAACCGTATTGTGTGGAAGATGATTGTTTGCAAAAACAGTAAAGAACAATTGCAGAGATTGTATGCGATGTAAAGAATAGGACCGGGGTCCACAGTTCACTAGAGGTGTCTCTCCCATAAGATAAAAGCATGTTGGGTGAACAAATTACAGTCGGGCAATTGACAAATAGAGAGGGCATAACAATGCACATACATGATATGATAAATATAGTGAGATTTAATTGGGCATTACGACAAAGTACATAGACCGCTATCCAGCATGCATCTATGCCTAAAAAGTCCACCTTCAGTTATCATCCGAACCCCTTCCAGTATTAAGTTGCAAACAACAGACAATTGCATTAAGTATGGTGCGTAATGTAATCAATAACTACATCCTTAGACATAGCATCAATGTTTTATCCCTAGTGGCAACAACACATCCACAACCTTAGAACTTTCTGTCACTGTCCCAGATTTAATGGAGGCATGAACCCACTATCGAGCATAAATACTCCCTCTTGGAGTTAAGAGCAAAAACTTGGCCAGAGCCTCTACTAATAACGGAGAGCATGCAAGATCATAAACAACACATAGGTAATAGATTGATAATCACCATAACATAGTATTCTCTATCCATCGGATCCCGACAAACACAACATATAGTATTACAGATAGATGATCTTGATCATGTTAGGCAGCTCACAAGATCCAACAATGAAGCACAATTAGGAGAAGACGACCATCTAGCTACTGCTATGGACCCATAGTCCAGGGGTGAACTACTCACTCATCCCTCCGGAGGCGATCATGGCGATGAAGAGTCCTCCGGGAGATGATTCCCCTCTCCGACAGGGTGCCGGAGGCGATCTCCTGAATCCCCCGAGATGGGATTGGCGGCGGCGGCGTCTCTGGAAGGTTTTCCGTATCGTGGCTCTCGGCACGGGTTTCGCGACGAAGACTTTAAGTAGGCGGAAGGGCGGAGTCGGGAGAGTCACGGGGGCCCCACACGCTAGGGCCGCGCGGGCCCCTCTAGGCCGCGCCGCCCTAGTGTGGCGGCGCCCCGTGGCCCCACTTCGTCTCCCTCCGGTCTGCTGGAAGCTTCGTGTAAAAATAGGCCCCTGGGCGTTGATTTCGTCCAATTCCGAGAATATTTCCTTACTAGGATTTCTGAAACCAAAAACAGCAGAAAACAGCAACGGCTCTTCGGCATCTTGTTAATAGGTTAGTGCCGGAAAATGCATAAATACGACATATAATGTGTATAAAACATGTAGATATCATCAATAATGTAGCATGGAACATAAGAAATTATCGATACGTCAGAGACGTATCAACATCCCCAAGCTTAGTTCTGCTCGTCCCGAGCAGGTAAACGATAACAAAGATAATTTCTGGAGTGACATGCCATCATAACCTTGATCATACTATTGTAAGCATATGTAATGAATGCAGCGATCAAAACAATGGTAATGACATGAGTAAACAAATGAATCATAAAGCAAAGACTTTTCATGAATAGTACTTCAAGACAAGCATCAATAAGTCTTGCATAAGAGTTAACTCATAAAGCAATAAATCAAAGTAAAGGTATTGAAGCAACACAAAGGAAGATTAAGTTTCAGCGGTTGCTTTCAACTTATAACATGTATATCTCATGGATATTGTCAATGTAAAGTAATATAACAAGTGCAATATGCAAGTATGTAGGAATCAATGCACAATTCACACAAGTGTTTGCTTCTTGAGGTGGAGAGAGATAGGTGAACTGACTCAACATAAAAGTAAAAGAAAGGTCCTTCAAAGAGGAAAGCATCGATTGCTATATTTGTGCTAGAGCTTTTATTTTGAAAACATGAAACAATTTTGTCAATGGTAGTAATAAAGCATATGAGTTATGTAAATTATATCTTACAAGTTGCAAGCCTCATGCATAGTGTACTAATAGTGCCCGCACCTTGTCCTAATTAACTTGGGTTAACACGGATCATCATTGCATAACATATGTTTCAACTAAGTGTCACAAAGGGGTACCTCTATGCCGCCTGTACAAGGGTCTAAGGAGAAAGTTCGCATTGGATTTCTCGCTTTTGATCATTCTTCAACTTAGACACCCATACCGGGACAACATAGACAACAGATAATGGACTCCTCTTTTAATGCTTAAGCATTCAACAATTAATATTCTCATAAGAGATTGAGGTTTTATGTCCAAACTGAAACTTCCACCATGATTCATGGCTTTAATTAGCGGCCCAATGTTCTTCTCTAACAATATTCATACTCAAACCATTTGTTTGTGAAAACCGCCCTTACTTCAGACAAGACGAACATGCATAGCAACTCACATGATGTTCAACAAAGAGTTGATGGCGTCCCCAGGAAACATGGTTATCGCACAACAAACAACTTAATAAGAGATAAAGTGCATAAGTACATATTCAATACCACAATAGTTTTTAAGGCTACTTGTCCCATGAGCTATATATTGCAAAGGCGAATGATGGAATTTTAAAGGTAGCACTCAAGCAATTTACTTTGGAATGGCGGAGAAATACCATGTAATAGGTAGGTATGGTGGACACAAATGGCATAGTGGTTGGCTCAAGGATTTTGGATGCATGAGAAGTATTCCCTCTCGATACAAGGTTTAGGCTAGCAAGGTTTATTTGAAACAAACACAAGGATGAACCGGTGCAGCAAAACTCACATAAAAGACATATTGTAAACATTATAAGACTCTACACCGTCTTCCTTGTTGTTCAAAACTCAATACTAGAAATTATCTAGACCTTAGAGAGACCAAATATGCAAACCAAATTTTAGCAAGCTCTATGTATTTCTTCATTAATGGGTGCAAAGTATATGATGCAAGAGCTTAAACATGAGCACAACAATTAACAAGTATCACATTATCCAAGACATTTTAGAATTACTACATGTAGCATTTCCCGATTCCAACCATATAACAATTTAACGAAGAAGATTCAACCTTCGCCTTGAACATTATGAGTAAAGCTTAAGGACATATTTGTCCATATGCAACAGCGGAGCGTGTCTCTCTCCCACATAGTGAATGCTAGGATCCATTTTATTCAAACAAAAACAAAAACAAAAACAAACCGACGCTCAAAGCAAAGTACATAAGATGTGACTGAATAAAAATACAGGGAGGAACCTGATGATGTTGTCGATGAAGAAGGGGATGCCTTGGGCATCCCCAAGCTTAGACACTTGAGTCTTCTTAAAATATGCAGGGGTGAACCACGGGGCATCCCCAAGCTTAGAGCTTTCACTCCTCTTGATCATAGTATATCATACTCCTCTCTTGACCCTTGAAAACTTCCTTCACACCAAACTTCAAGCAAACTCATTAGAGGGTTAGTGCACAATCAAAAATTCACATGTTCAGAGGTGACACAATCATTCTTAACACTTCTGGACATTGCACAAAGCTACTGGACATTAATGGATCAAAGAAATTCATCCAACATAGCAAAACGGCAATGCGAAATAAAAGACAGAATCTGTCAAAAACAGAACAGTCCGTAAAGACGAACCTGAAAGGGGCAATAGACTTGCTCAAACGGAAAAACTCAAAACTAATGAAAGTTGCGTACATATCTGAGGATCACACACGTAAATTTGCAGATTTTTTTGATTTTTTTACAGAGAATTCTGCGCGAATTCGTGACAGACAGCAATGCTGTTTCTGCGCAGCAATCCAAATCTAGCATCAACTTTACCATAGAGATTTTACTTGGCACAAAAACATGATAAGGAGAGGTTGCTACAGTAGTAAACAACTTCCAAGACTCAAATATAAAACAAAGTACTGTAGTAAAAACATGGGTTGTCTCCCATAAGCGCTTTTCTTTAACGCCTTTCAGCTAGACGCAGAAAGTGTGAATCAAGTATTATCAAGAGATGAAGCATCAACATCATAATTTGCTCTAATAATAGAATCATAAGGTAACTTCATTCTTTTTCTAGGGAAGTGTTCCATACCTTTCTTGAGAGGAAATTGATATTTAATATTACCTTCCTTCATATCAATAGTAGCACCAACGGTTCGAAGAAAAGGTCTTCCCAATATAATGGGGCAAGATGCATTGCATTCAATATCCAAGACAACAAAATCAACGGGGACAAGGTTATTGTTAACCATAATATGAACATTATCAACTCTCCCCAAAGGTTTCTTTTTAGCATTATCAGCGAGATTAACATCCAAATAACAATTTTTCAATGGTGACAAGTCAAGCATATCATAGACTTTCTTAGGCATAACAGAAATACTTGCACCAAGATCACATAAAGCATTACAATCAAAATCATTGACCCTCATTTTAATGATGGGCTCCCAACCATCTTCTAACTTCCTAGGAATAGAGGTTTCAAGTTTTAGTTTCTCTTCTCTAGCTTTTATGAGAGCATTTGTAATATGTTTTGTAAAGGCCAAATTTATAGCACTAGCATTAGGACTCTTAGCAAGTTTTTGTAAGAACTTTATAACTTCAGAGATGTGACAATCATCAAAATCTAAATCATTATGAGCTACAGCAATGGGATCATTGTCCCCAAGGTTGGAAAAAATTTCAGCAGTTTTATCACAAGCAGTTTCAGCAGTTTTAGCAATTTCAGGTAGTTTTGTACGCTTTGCACTAGGAGTAGAAACATTGCCAACACCAATTATTTTACCATTGATAGTAGGAGGTGCAGCAACATGTGAGGAATCATCATTACTAGTGGTGGTAATAGTCCAAACTTTAGCTACATTATTCTCTTTAGCTAGTTTTTCATTTTCTTCTCTATCCCACCTAGCACGCAATTCAGCCATTAATCTTATATTATCATTAATTCTAACTTGGATGGCATTTGCTGTAGTAGTAATATTATTATCAATGTCCTCAGGTTTAGCAGCCATTTTATTAATTAAAGAGGATTGTGACGCGGACATGTATGAGATTCGGGTTTCGGCATTTGAAATTTTAGTTTGCAAACCTGAAATCTCCCTATTCAAGTTTTCAAGTTGATTTCCTATATTTTTCAACAAGGTAGATTGTTCATTCATAGTTTTAGTAAACAATTGATTTTGCTCATATTGTGATTGCATAAAGTTCTTAGTGGATCTTTCAATTTCTAGCATCTTTTCCTCATATCTACCATAAGAATTACCATAATCATTACCACTAGCAGGATATGGCCTATAGTTATTACCAGAATTGTTCCTATAAGCATTGTTGTTGAAATTATTATTTTTAATGAAATTCACATCAACATTTTCTTCTTGAGCAACCAATGAAGCTAAAGGAACATTATTTGGATCAACATTAGATCTACCATTCACAAGCATAGACATAATCACATCAATCTTATCACTCAAGGAGGAGGTTTCTTCAACAGAATTTACCTTCTTCCCTTGTGGAGCTCTTTCCGTGTGCCATTCAAAGTAATTTATCATCATATCATCAAGAAGCTTTGTAGCCGCCCCTAAAGTGATGGACATAAAGGTACCTCCAGCAGCTGAATCCAATAAATTCCGCGAAGAAAAATTTAGTCCTGCATAGAAGGTTTGGATGATCATCCAAGTAGTCAGTCCATGGGTTGGGCAATTCTTTACCAAAGATTTCATTCTCTCCCATGCTTGAGCAACATGTTCATTATCTAATTTCTTGAAATTCATTATGCTACTTCTCAAAGATATAATTTTAGCGGGAGGATAATATCTACCAATAAAAGCATCCTTACATTTAGTCCATGAGTCAATACTATTCTTTGGCAAAGATAGCAACCAATCTTTAGCTCTTCCTCTTAATGAGAAAGGAAACAATTTCAATTTTATAATATCACCATCTACATCCTTGTACTTTTGCATTTCACATAGTTCAACAAAATTATTAAGATGGGCAGCAGCATCATCAGAACTAACACCAGAAAATTGTTCTCTCATGACAAGATTCAGTAAAGCAGGTTTAATTTCAAAGAATTCTGCTGTAGTAGCAGGTGGAGCAATAGGTGTGCATAGGAAATCATTATTATTAGTGGTTGTGAAGTCACACAACTTAGTATTTTCAGGGGTATTCATTTTAACAATAGTAAATAAAACAAACTAGATAAAGTAAATGCAAGTAACTAATTTTTTTGTGTTTTTGATATAGAAAGCAAGACAGTAAATAAAGTAAAGCTAGCAACTAATTTTTTTGTGTTTTGTTTAAGTGCAGCAAACAAAGTAGTAAATAAAACAAAGCAAGACAAAAACAAAGTAAAGAGATTGGATTGTGGAGACTCCCCTTGCAGCGTGTCTTGATCTCCCCGGCAACGGCGCCAGAAATTTGCTTGATGCACGTAGATGTACACGTCCGTTGGGAACCCCAAGAGGAAGGTATGATGCGCACAGTGGCAAGTTTCCTCAGTAAGAAACCAAGGTTTAATCGGACCAGTAGGAGTCAAGAAGCACGTTGAAGGTTGATGGCGGCGAAATGTAATGCGGCGCAACACCAGGGATTCCGGCGCCAACGTGGAACCTGCACAACACAACCCAAGTACTTTGCCCCAACGAAACAGTGAGGTTGTCAATCTCACCGGCTTGCTGTAACAAAGGATTAACCGTATTGTGTGGAAGATGATTGTTTGCGAAGAAAACAAAGAAAGAACAATTGCAGTATTGTATGCGATGTAAAGAATAGGACCGGGGTCCACAGTTCACTAGAGGTGTCTCTCCCATAAGATAAAAGCATGTTGGGTGAACAAATTACAGTCGGGCAATTGACAAATAGAGAGGGCATAACAATGCACATACATGATATGATAAATATAGTGAGATTTAATTGGGCATTACGACAAAGTACATAGACCGCTATCCAGCATGCATCTATGCCTAAAAAGTCCACCTTCAGGTTATCATCCGAACCCCTTCCAGTATTAAGTTGCAAACAACAGACAATTGCATTAAGTATGGTGCGTAATGTAATCAATAACTACATCCTTAGACATATCATCAATGTTTTATCCCTAGTGGCAACAGCACATCCACAACCTTAGAACTTTCTGTCATGTCCCAGATTTAATGGAGGCATGAACCCACTATCGAGCATAAATACTCCCTCTTGGAGTTAAGAGCAAAAACTTGGCCAGAGCCTCTACTAATAACGGAGAGCATGCAAGATCATAAACAACACATAGGTAATAGATTGATAATCACCATAACATAGTATTCTCTATCCATCGGATCCCGACAAACACAACATATAGTATTACAGATAGATGATCTTGATCATGTTAGGCAGCTCACAAGATCCAACAATGAAGCACAATTAGGAGAAGACGACCATCTAGCTACTGCTATGGACCCATAGTCCAGGGGTGAACTACTCACTCATCCCTCCGGAGGCGATCATGGCGATGAAGAGTCCTCCGGGAGATGATTCCCCTCTCCGGCAGGGTGCCGGAGGCGATCTCCTGAATCCCCCGAGATGGGATTGGCGGCGGCGTCTCTGGAAGCTTTTCCGTATCGTGGCTCTCGGTACAGAGGGTTTCGCGACGAAGACTTTAAGTAGGCGGAAGGGCGGAGTCGGGAGAGTCACGGGGCCCCCACACGCTAGGGCCGCGCGGGCCCCCTCTAGGCGGGTCAAGTCGGGCGCAGAACCCGAGGCGGCGGAGACCCCGGCGCACGGCAAGCCGGAGCCGGACAAAAAGTTCCACCCGAATCAAAATTCATCAGTAAGGCGGAGGCGCCATCAAATCTTGCGAGAAAGCGAAAACTGTAAAGTGTAAAACAGCGGCCGGCTGGAAGCATCCGGCAAGCGAGCCGGATGAGGGCGCAGCCGGCAGAATGAAAATTCTCAGTCGGCCCCTCCAAGTGCCGCCAAGTACATTCGAGAAGCCAGGAAAACCTGCCTAGGTCCTTCTGAAACGCAGACCTTGCCAGCTTCGGGCTAATGTCGGGGAAGACCCCGGGTAGGGCAATGGACGCGGAGCAGCCGGCTGACCACTGGCCGGCTCGCGGCAAAGGCCGGCTGAGGAGCAGCCGGCTGGAGCCGTAGCCGGCTGGTCCGGAAGCCGGTTGGCTCCAGGTCCTAGTCGGCCTGGTTACGGCCGCCAATGCTGTAGCTGGGCCGGCTTCTACAAGCCATATCCGACTGGGGTCTGTACCTCAGACCGACTCGAGGCTGGCGAGTCTTGCATTGGAAGGAACCAGGTTGGTGATCCGGGTTCCCAAAGTCCACGCTGACTTCATCTTCCGTAAAGCGCGGGGCACTGTGGAGCAATAGTGCCACGCGCCGGACAGGCCATCATGGCTTACGACGCGCCGTACATACTACAGTGGCTGACGGCGACAGAGACGCTTCCTCTCCATACCGCTGACCGTGGCAGCCGGATGGGACAGGCCACTACGCCTCAACGGCTCCTGACGTCACCACCTCGGGAAGGAGCGGAAGCCGAAGCCGGCCAAGCCGGCCAGTAGACTATAGGGTCTTATATGTAAAGTGCCGGTGCCTATATAAGCCGCACTACCCCCTCTCGTGGGGGATCGATCGACTCACTAGTCTTAGAGCTGCCCTGAGAGAGACCTTCGTCCACCTCAGAGCAGCCGGATACAGCTCAAGGAGCACCATTGTACCGTGTTACACATCATATACACTCATAGCAGGAGTAGAGGTTTTACCTCCACCGGAGGGCCTCGAACCTGGGTACGTCGCCGTGTCGTTCGTGCCCATACCCGCTTCCGGATACCGCCGTGAGATCTCTCAGGAGCCCCTTCGATTAGCCACCCTATGGCATATGTCATGACGATACCACGACATTTGGCGCCCACCGTGGGGCCTTCAGCATCCTCGGCCGGTGTCTTCATCCGGACGGGCCTCACCATCACCACCGGCGAGCGAGTCGCTTCAGGCTTGGTCTGGAGATTCGGCTCCCTCGACTGCGTCAGCGACAACGCTGGCTGCTTCGCCGACCGGCCATTCCCTGCCGGCGGCAACATCATCAGCTTCGGCGGCTTCGACGTCTACGTCGCCACCGTTGCACCACCGCGCTACCCGCGCGAGATCGTGCGCTGCGCAAGCCCTCCCCCTGGAGCCGGCGCCAGCCTCACCACCACCGGCCCTTGCATCACGCAGGAGGTCATGGCCACCGGCGACGACGCCGGAGGCAAGTCCACGCGCATCCGTGGCCCCGAGCTGGAGCGCAACAAGGACGCCGGCGCATCCGCCTCGGCGCAAAGGCGCCACCACCACCATCCCGGCTGGACGAAGTTAGGGCCAAGCTGAGCACTCCGCTCACGCCTGGTGCCGACCCCACCACCATCGAGAAGGACCTGGAGGAGCACCGCCAGCTCCTCCTCAAGCAAACGGAAGAGCTGGCTGCTGCAAAGCGCCAGTGGGAGATCTCCCAGCGCGAGTTCAACCGCGCCCACGGCCTCACGCCAGCCGGCGACAACCCCAGCCGAGCCGGCCAGATCCGCCGCAGAGGAGGCGGCCTGGGCGCAGAGATCGCCCGGGACGGCGCTGCATCACCGGCTCCATCTACGGAGCTGCCCATCTACAACACCCCCGACAAGAACATGCTCGCGGCTGAAGCTGCCGCGGAAGAGCTGCACCGCCTCGAAGGCGCAGAGTTACGCCGCCAGACTGAGCGGGTGACTGAGCTGCTGAAGGCGGCCAACCGCCAAACGCAGGACCCCAGGTACGCCCATGCCCCCAGAGCTTCTCACGCTCATGGCGCTGCAGGCAAGGACCGAGACGGTCCGAAGGACACGGCCGAGTCCACCTCCC
Source organism: Lolium multiflorum (assembly GCA_030979885.1). Lineage (NCBI taxonomy): Eukaryota > Viridiplantae > Streptophyta > Magnoliopsida > Poales > Poaceae > Lolium > Lolium multiflorum. The sequence continues at coordinate 107,637,263 of CM061751.1, forward strand.
TCGCACCAAGCCGGCGGGCCGACAGCCGGAACACCCATGCAAGCTCCAGCCGCACAAGCCGGCCGCCCAGTGGCAACAACGGTCGCAGCCGGCCACCATCAAGCCGGCACGACGACGAAGAGTACGAGTACGAGAGGCCATCCACCATCAAGCACCGCGCGGCTCCAGAGGCCAGTGGCCCGCGCCAGCCGGCCCGCTCCCGGCTGGGCCCACGCGTCGAGCCGGCGGACGCCAGAGATCGCCTCGACCGGCTGGTCGAATCCCGCATCGCGGAGGAAGAAGGGCCAGCCGGCCCCAAGTGCTTCGGGCCGCGGATCCTCAACGAGCCCATGAGAGCCGGCTTCCAGCTCCCCCGCGACACACCCAAGTACGACGGCACGACCAAGCCGGAGGACTGGCTGCAGGACTACTCCACCGCAGTCGGCATCGCCCAGGGCAACAAGCGCTGGGCCGTGCGCTACTCCCCCCTCATGCTGCTCGGCTCCGCCCGCACCTGGCTCAACAACCTGCCAGCCGGCAGCATCAACGGCTGGCTCGACTTCGAGGACGCCTTCATCAGCAACTTCACCGGCACCTACCGCCGGCCGGGTCGCCCCCAACAGCTTGAGATGTGCAAGCAGGGCGCAGACGAGACGGACCGTGCGTACCTGACGCGCTGGTGCGAGATGCGCAACTCCTGCGAGGGCGTCCACGAGATCCAGGCAGTCGGCTTCTTCATGGCCGGCTGCCGGCCCAACACCATGCTGTGGCACAAGCTGCACCGCAGCGACCCCAAGACGATGGCTGCCTTGATGGCCATCGCAGACAAGTACGCGCTGGCTGATGGAACCAGCAGCACGCCGGCTGAGATCTCGCCGGCTCCATCCAGGCGGGACAACAACAAGCCGGCTGAGCACAAGCCGGCCGAGGGCGGCCACCACGGCAGCCGGCGGGACAATTACCGCGGCAAGAGGCACAGCGACCAGCCGGACCGCCGGTACGGCTCCGCCCACGTGGCGGCAGTGTCAGACCACGCGGCTGGCGCAAGCCGGCGCCAGAAGCAGACGGACCGGCCCTGGAAGCCGAAGTACACCTTCGAGCAGATGCTCGACTCGCCGTGCAAGTACCACAGCGGCAAGAACCCCTCCAACCACTCCACCCGCGACTGCCACTTCATGAAGCGGCTGACGAGCGGCGAGCCCCTTCCGCCTCCACCCCCACCACCACCAGCCGGCGGGCCGGGTGGCCAAGCCGGCGCAGAAGCCAACAACCTCGAGCACCACGAGGCTAACCAAGTGCACCATGGCGGCCGGTACCTGGCTGAGGATGCCACCTACATCATCTTCACCTCCGAGCCCGAGGACAAAACGAGCCAGCAGCGCCGTTCCCTCGAAGTCAACGCGGTCATGCCGCCGGTCCCCCAGTACCTACACTGGTCAGAGCAGGCCATCACTTTTGATCGCCGCGACACACCGGCTGTCCTACCAAAGCCGGGCAGCTACGCCATGGTCCTCGACCCCACCATCGGCACAACCCGGCGCAGCGTGCGCTTCTCGCGCGTCCTCATGGATGGAGGCAGCAGCATCAACATCCTCTACCGCGACACCGCCCGCAAGTTGGGCATCCAGGAGGCCGAGTTGCGCCCCACCCCCACCGTCTTCCATGGCATCGTGCCAGGCCACTGCTGCCAGCCGATCGGCCGGATCACCCTGGAGGTCATGTTCGGCAAGCCGGACAACTTCCGCACGGAGAACATCGAGTTCGAGGTGGTGGACCTCGTGAGTCCCTACCACGCGCTCCTGGGCAGGCCTGCCCTGACAAAGTTCATGGCGGTGCCCCACTACGGGTACCTGAAGATGAAGATGCCTGGCCCCAAGGGGGTCATCACCGTAGCCGGCGACTATCGCCGCTCCATGGACTGCGCCACGCAGAGCTCCAAGATGGCCCAGACGCTGGTCATCGCCACCGAGAAGCAGCTCATCCACGACGCCGTCGCCTTGGCTAAGGCCGCGCAGGCGGACATGCCGGCTGTGGGCAACCCGGCTGGGACGACTCACTTCCAGCCGGCCGACAACACCAAGAAGATCCTGCTCGACCCGGCCCAGCCGGACAAGTACGTCACCATCGGTGCCGGCTTGAGCAGCAAATAGGAAAGCGAGCTCACCAGCTTCCTCCGTGAGAATCGGGACATCTTCGCATGGTCTCCAAGGGACATGCCGGGTGTACCGAGGGAGTTGGCTGAGCACCACCTCCACGTCAGGCCTGAAGCCAAGCCGGTGAAGCAGCCTCTCAGGCGCTTCGCCGAAGAACGAAGGAAGGCCATTGGTGAAGAAATTGCCCGGCTCCTAGCTGCCGGCTTCATCATGGAAGTACTGCACCCGGACTGGTTGGCGAACCCGGTCCTGGTTTTGAAGAAGAACGGCTCCTGGCGCATGTGTATCGACTACACCAGCCTCAACAAGGCGTGCCCGAAGGACCCCTTCCCCCTGCCGCGCATAGATCAAGTCATAGACTCGACTGCCGGCTGTGAACTGTTGTCTTTCTTAGATGCTTACTCAGGCTACCACCAGATTCCTTTGAATCCGGCTGATCAAATAAAGACTTCGTTCATTACCCCGTATGGGGCTTACTGCTACACGACTATGCCATTCGGCTTGAAAAATGCAGGCGCCACCTACCAAAGGTGCATGCAAAAGTGTTTGCAGGATCAAATCGGCAGAAATGTTCACGCATACGTGGATGATGTCGTTGTAAAAACCAAGGAGATGCCTACCCTCCTTGATGACTTAAGAGAAACCTTCACCAATCTGCGAAGATTCCGGATGAAGCTCAACCCGGCCAAATGCACGTTCGGCGTGCCAGCCGGCCAACTCCTGGGCTACCTCGTCTCTCAGCGAGGAATCGAAGCCAACCCGGAGAAGATCAGTGCCATAGAAAAGATGGAACTGCCGCAGTGCCTCAAGGACGTCCAGAAGTTCACCGGCTGCCTGGCCTCCTTGAGCCGCTTCGTCAGCCGGCTGGGGGAGAAGGCACTGCCCCTGTATCAATTGATGAGGAAGTCGGACAAATTCGTCTGGTCACCGCAGGCGGATGAAGCCTTTCGTGACTTAAAGCGTGTGCTCTCAACCGCACCAATCCTTGCAACGCCAGGTTCGATGGAGCCGATGCTGTTGTACATCGCAGCCACCAACCGAGTGGTCAGCGTTGTCCTGGTGGTGGAGCGCAAAGAAGCCGAAAACAGAGAGCAGCTGGTCCAGCGCCCAGTCTACTACCTCAGCGAAGTGCTCTCCCAGTCGAAGCAAAACTACCCCCACTACCAGAAGGTCACCTACGGTGTCTACATGGCGGCCAAGAAGCTCAAACATTACTTCCAAGAGCATCCCATCAGGGTGGTTGCCACAGCGCCCCTGGCGGAAATCATCGGCAGCAAGGATGCCAATGGCCGGGTTGCCAAGTGGGCCCTGGAGCTAGCCGCCCACACCATCCTTTACGAGCCACGCACAGCCATCAAGTCGCAGATCCTCGCGGACTTCTTTGTCGACTGGGCTGAGATGCAATACCTGCCGCCTGTGCCGGATTCCACACATTGGAAGATGCACTTCGACGGCTCGAAGATGCGCAACGGCTTGGGAGCCGGCGTCGTCATCACCTCTCCCAAAGGGGACCGGCTGGACTACGTCCTGCAGATCCACTTCGCCGCATCCAACAACGTGGCGGAGTATGAAGCGCTCATTCATGGGCTGAAGCTGGCCAAGGAGATTGGCGTGCGTCGCATACTATGCTTCGGTGACTCCGACTTGGTCATACAGCAAGCATCTGGCGACTGGGACGCGAAGGACGCCAACATGGCCTCGTACCGCTTCCATGTCCAGCAGCTATCCGGCTTCTTCGACGGCTGCGAATTCCACCATGTGCCACGAGCAAACAACGAGGCGGCTGATGCCTTGTCCAAGATCGGCTCAACCCGGCAAGCCATTCCGCCGGGCATCGCCTTGGCGGTTATCAAGAAGCCGTCCATCATACCGTCACCGGACTCGGATTCCATATTCGTGCCGGCTGACCCGGGGGCTTCTCAGCCGAACCCGGGGGCTTCATCGCCCAAGTCGGGGGCTCATCAGCCAAACCCGCCGGCTTCTCAGCCGAACCCGGGGGCTTATCGGTCCAACGCGGGGGCTTCTCAGCCAAACTCGGGGGCTTATCAGCCAAACCCGCCGGCTTCACAGCCGAACCCGGCGACCACGCAGTCGAAACCGGAAGCTCCGAAGATGGAGGCCTTGGTGGTTAGCGTGTTTGAAATAAAATGCGTACCATCATGGGCACAAGAATTCCTCTCCTACCTCACCGACGGTGTGCTGCCTGATGATAGAGTCCAGGCCAGGCAGATTGAGAGAAGGGCCAAGGCCTATACAATCATCAACCACGAGCTGTACAAACGCAGCGTAAGTGGGGTGTTCCAGCGGTGCGTCGAGCCGGCTGAAGGGATTGAACTCCTACGGGAAATCCACCAGGGAGAGTGCGGCCATCACGCCTCCTCCAGAGCCATAGTGGCCAAAGCCTTCCGACACGGTTTTTACTGGCCGACTGCGCTCAGAGACGCAGAAGACTTGGTGAAGAAGTGCAACGGCTGCCAGCGCTTCGCAAAGCAAAGGCAAACGCCGGCTTCCGCCCTAAAAACCATCCCCATTACCTGGCCGTTTGCCGTATGGGGCTTGGACATGGTAGGCCCATTCAAGACAGCTCGAGGCGGCATGACACATCTCTTGGTGATGATTGACAAATTCACTAAGTGGATCGAGGCCAAGCCGATCAAGAAGCTGGATGGCTCCACAGCCGTCACATTCCTCAAGGAAATAATCGCGAGATATGGCTACCCGCATAGCATCATCACCGATAACGGCAGCAACTTCGCCGAAGGCGTTTTCAAGCGCTACTGCGGGGAAATGGGGATCCGAATGGACCTATCATCCGTAGCACACCCGGAGACCAACGGCCAAGTGGAGAAAGCAAATGGCTTGATCCTAGCCGGCATCCGGCCCCGGCTGGTGGAGCCGCTTGAGCGTTCAGCCGGCTGCTGGATTGAAGAGCTGCCCAGCGTGCTGTGGAGCTTGCGCACGACGCCAAACCGCTCAGTCGGCTTCACACCCTTCTTCCTCGTATACGGGGCCGAAGCCGTCCTGCCGACTGATATCGAGCACGACGCGCCAAGAATCAAGCTATACACAGAAGCCGAAGCCAAAGAAGCTCGCGAAGATGGAGTCGACCTGGTTGAAGAGGTCCGGCTGATGGCCGAGTCCAGGTCAACCGTATACCAGCAGAGCCTCCGTCGCTATCACAGCCGGAAGGTTAAGTCCTTAGCATTCCGAGAAGGAGACCTAGTGCTCCGGCTGATCCAACGGACAGCCGGACAGCATAAACTAGCATCCCCATGGGAGGGTCCCTTCATCGTGAGCAAGGCAGTAGGCAATGATTCCTACTATCTCATAGATGCCCAAGAGGCTAAGAAAAACAAGCCGGATAAGGCTGACGAGGAGACTAAACGTCCGTGGAATGTCAGGTTACTCCGCCCATTTTACACATGAGAGGAGGAATGTATGTATCCCTTGTATCCCTTTTATGAGTTATGAAAAAGCTTGCGCCAAGAGCGCCGTTTCCGACAAGTTTTCGCGTACTTTACCTTGTTTCGCCAATTGGCTTGAACCCTCTCACGCGGTCTGCTCCCTCCTCTGGCGGGGAAGCGGCGACACAACGCGCGGAGCTTGCCGGGAGCCGCCGCCCTGGGCAAACCTAATAGGAACCCTAGCCGGATAAACAGAGAGATAATAAGCATAAAAGTAAGGAAAGAAAAGGAATCAAACAAGAAGGAGAGAAAGAACTCACCCGGCCTGCTCCGGGACCGTCTTTGGTTGCTGCCGGCGCTGTTTCTTCGCCTTCGCCTCCAAGGCGGCTGTGGAGCCGCCTCGCTTCGCGCCCCTGGGCGCCGAAGTCGCCGTGGTGCTTGGCGGCCTCGTACGCAGAGGCACGGCGGGGATGGGCCCCGTGCCGGACGTCGCCGGCTCCTCCTCCTCTTGCTGCTCCGGTGAAGGGGGCGGATTGCGCTCCCCCTGGCCGCCTAGATCAGGCGCCTGCGGCAGGTCGTCGTCACCGGCCGTCTCGCCGGTTTGGTCAGCCGGATCGACGTGATCCGGCGTCCACCTCCTCGTCGCCAGGTCGCCATCCTCGACGCCCTGGCGCTCAAAAAGCTAGAGAGACAGAAAAAACATGAACATATGACAAGCCGGAAGTCGGCAGAAAAAAAGAAGTCGGCCCGCAGCCGCAAGCCGGAAAATGGCAAAGACACGAGGCTTACCCGCGCCGGTGGATGGTCCCTGTCGCAAGGCGCCAGCCCGTAGCTCCAGTCCTCCGACAGGTTCGCCTTGGTGATGTGGTTCACCCGGCTGGCCACCTGGGCCTTGTTGAGCAGCACCTTGGACGTACGGTTCGGATCGAACCGGCCGGACATGTGCCCGATCTTGTGGGTGCGCATCTGGAGCGGCAGCACCCGGCGCTCGGCGATGGTGCAGAGAAGATCTTCGGCTGTCAGCCCGCCAGTGGCGGCTGTCGCCAGGAAGTCCCAGAGCAGGTTCACCTCGGCGTTTTGATCCGTCGAGCGGGCGTTGTGGCTCCAGTTGATCCGGCCGACTGGGGGAGCCGGGTTGAACTCCGGCAGATTGATCCGGTCGACGAGCCCCCCCTCGTTGCGCACATAGAAGAATGACATTTGCCAATTCTTCACCGAGTCGACGGTGGGGATTTTGGGGAAAGGCGTACCAGGCCGGGTGTAGATCGAGGCGGCGCCGCAGGCCCGCAGGCGGCCGTCGTTGGTCTGGGCCTTCAGGTAGAAGAGCCGGCTCCAGAAGTCGATGTCGGGCCACAAACCGGCGTAAGCCTCCATGAACGCTACGAAGCAGCTCAGGAGGACGCACGCGTTGGCCGGCAGGTGATGCGGCTGGAGACCGAAGTGGCCGTCTCTTGTTATTTCGGTATCCCAAAGGTTTCTTTTTAGCATTATCAGCGAGATTAACATCCAAATAACAATTTTTCAATGGTGACAAGTCAAGCATATCATAGACTTTCTTAGGCATAACAGAAATACTTGCACCAAGATCACATAAAGCATTACAATCAAAATCATTGACCCTCATTTTAATGATGGGCTCCCAACCATCTTCTAACTTCCTAGGAATAGAGGTTTCAAGTTTTAGTTTCTCTTCTCTAGCAGGAAATCTAAGCCAGAGGGGCATCAGTGGAGCCGGCTGCCGGGTCGTCCTCAGGCACGTCCTCCGCCCCCTCATCGTCCATATAATCTTCATCGGACGGAGGAGGGTTCGGGTCCGCGACGAAGACGGTCTTGTCGACGAAGTCGGCGATGGTGCTGGCTCGAGCAAGGCGGGCGGCCTTGAGATCGGCTGGAAGCTTGGTCTCCACGCCGGCTCGCCGGAACTCAAGCTGCCCCAGGTCCACCTCATTGTACCAGGAGAGGACAAAGGACAGCGCCATGTCGGCACCGGCGCGCGTGGCCGACTCCTTCCAGTCGAGGAAGCGGTCCGGCGCCCGCTCCATCGCGGAGATGAGGCCGGAGATATCTTGCGGCACCGCCTCTTCAGGCCACAGCATGGGCACCAGCTCTTCAGCCGCCTTCCGAAGCTCCCAGCCGAGCTTGGTGATGGGATCGACGCGGGCAGCCATGGACGCCAGGTGGTCCTCCACAGAGAAATACTCCGAGCTGCCCTCGCCGGTCGCCTGCCTCCTAGACTCGCGCGCAATACCAACGGCCGTCAAAGCCGCCTCCTGCGTCTCCGGGAAGGCCGCTGCAAGAAGAAGAGGCATGTCAGAAGCCATCAAAACCGAAATAAGCTGAAAAATGCAAATTTTCGAAGTCCTAAAGTAAGACGGCGGCAGCCGGCACGAACCGAGCCCCCAGCCCGAAGATGGAAATTCCGAAGTCCTAAAGTAAGGCGGCAGCGGCACGAACCGACTGCCCCAGCCCGAAGATAAATTCCAAGTCCTAAAGTAAGGCGCGGCGACGAGCTGCCCCCAGCCCGAAGATGGAGATTTCGAAGGATCAAAGCAAAAGCCTGGCGGCAGCCGGCACGAACCGACTGCCCCCAGCCCGAAGATGGAGATATTGAAAAAGATAAGTTTCTGCTGCCGGCTACCAACCTAGGCCGGCAGCCGACAGCCGAAAGCCGGCAAGGGGGAGGAAACATAGATGCACTCACCCGCCAAGCCGCGATCAAGCGCGCCAAAGCCTTCGGTCCAGCGTTTGGCGGTAGCCGTCAGCTCTGTGGACTTGGCGGTGACCTCCTCCTGCAGCGCAAGCCGCTGCTTCTCCACCTCCGTCAGCCGCCGGCTCAGATCATCCACCTTCTCCTTCTCCGCCGTCCTGAGGGAGTTGAGCTCGATGAGGTGATTCTGCTCCAGCTGGCGCAGCCGCGTCAGCTCCTGCTCAGCCAGCTTGAGCTTGCGGGCGGCAGACCGGCCCGCCTCCTCGCTCTCGCCGCACTGGGCGCGAGCGGCTCGGAGATCCGACTCCAGCTGCGGGACCTTGGCGGCTTCAACTACGAGGCGGCCAGAAAGAAATGTCAGACACTAGAAAGAAGATAAGACATCAAGTCGAAAGAAGCATAGAGCTTACCCTTGACGGCTTCCAGCTCGCGGGCCAAGTCGATCCGGTCCAGCTTGGCCTTGTGGTAATGGGTGACGGCGCGATTATACAAAGTAGTGCGCCGGTCCATCACAGCCTAAGGAGAAGAAAAAGTTAGTCGATCAGGCGAAACCCGTGCCGGCTCCAAGCAGCCGGCCCATGCCTCGGAGGGCTACCAGGATAATAATCAGATCAAAAACAGTCGAAGCTTACCTTGCCGGCCTCCTCTACCTTGGCGACGTTAGCCGCGGCCTCAGCTGCCCTGGCCTTGAGATTGGCCTGCAGGCTGGAGAAGAACATCTCCACCGACGTCTGGCCGGTGGTCCCCTCCCGGCTGGTCACCTCGTAGGAGTCGGCACTGAGCCACGCCTGCTCCATAGTGGCAGCCGAGCCGAGGCTGGCGTCGGAGGCGGACGGCACCTGAAGAAGAAGTGCGCCCTTGGCCACGTGCAGGCCCTGCGGCGATGCCGATGAGGTTCCCGTCCTCACCAACGCGCGCGAGTCGGCGCCCTCCGTGCGCGCCGGCTCGTCCCTCGCCGGCTCCTGCTGGGTCGGTTCCTCCGTCATCGGCTGCGGCGTCGCTCCAGGCGCAGCAGATGGCCCGGCCGGCCCAGTCGTCTCCGGCGCCTGGGGTGTCCCCTCCGGGCTTTCGTCCAACACCACCATGGGCGGCACAGCCCTGCCGGCTCCGGCTCCAGTCGCGGGCGGTGCGGAGTTATCGGCTCCAGCTCCGGTCGACGGCGGCATGCCCAGGCCAGCCCCAGGCCGGAAGACGAGTCCGGCCCGGGAACATGTCGTCCAGCGTCACCTGGCGAGCCGGCTCAGCACGCGTGCCGCGATCAGGCGCTGAGGCCAGCGGCACGGCGAAAGAAGGCGCCCCTGCGGCAGGCGGAGTACTCGCGGGCGGCGGCGGTGTAGGTGCGCGCGAGGAAGGCTGCGGCGTCTGCTCCCTCCTCTGGCGGGGAAGCGGCGACACAACGCGCGGAGCCCGGGAGCCGCCGCCCTGGGCAAACCTAATAGGAACCCTAGCCGGATAAACAGAGAGATAATAAGCATAAAAGTAAGGAAAGAAAAGGAATCAAACAAGAAGGAGAGAAAGAACTCACCCGGCCTGCTCCGGGACCGTCTTTGGTTGCTGCCGGCGCTGTTTCTTCGCCTTCGCCTCCAAGGCGGCTGTGGAGCCGCCTCGCTTCGCGCCCCTGGGCGCCGAAGTCGCCGTGGTGCTTGGCGGCCTCGTACGCAGAGGCACGGCGGGGATGGGCCCCGTGCCGGACGTCGCCGGCTCCTCCTCCTCTTGCTGCTCCGGTGAAGGGGGCGGATGGCGCTCCCCCTGGCCGCCTAGATCAGGCGCCTGCGGCAGGTCGTCGTCGCCGGCCGTCTCGCCGGTTTGGTCAGCCGGATCGACGTGATCCGGCGTCCACCTCCTCGTCGCCAGGTCGCCATCTTCGACGCCCTGGCGCTCAAAAAGCTAGAGAGACAGAAAAAACATGAACATATGACAAGCCGGAATTCGGCAGAAAAAAGAAGTCGGCCCAGCAGCCGCAAGCCGGAAAATGGCAAAGACACGAGGCTTACCCGCGCCGGTGGATGGTCCCTGTCGCAAGGCGCCAGCCCGTAGCTCCAGTCCTCCGACAGGTTCGCCTTGGTGATGTGGTTCACCCGGCTGGCCACCTGGGCCTTGTTGAGCAGCACCTTGGACGTACGGTTCGGATCGAACCGGCCGGACATGTGCCCGATCTTGTGGGTGCGCATCTGGAGCGGCAGCACCCGGCGCTCGGCGATGGTGCAGAGAAGATCTTCGGCTGTCAGCCCGCCAGTGGCGGCTGTCGCCAGGAAGTCCCAGAGCAGATTCACCTCGGCGTTTTGATCCGTCGAGCGGGCGTTGTGGCTCCAGTTGATCCGGCCGACTGGGGAGCCGGGTTGAACTCCGGCAGATTGATCCGGTCGACGAGCCCCCTCGTTGCGCACATAGAAGAATGACATTTGCCAATTCTTCACCGAGTCGACGGTGGGGATTTTGGGGAAAGGCGTACCAGGCCGGGTGTAGATCGAGGCGGCGCCGCAGGCCCGCAGGCGGCCGTCATTGGTCTGGGCCTTCAGGTAGAAGAGCCGGCTCCAGAAGTCGATGTCGGGCCACAAACCGGCGTAAGCCTCCATGAACGCTACGAAGCAGCTCAGGAGGACGCACGCGTTGGCCGGCAGGTGATGCGGCTGGAGACCGAAGTGGTCGAGGAAGCGCCGGAAGAACGCTGAAGCCGGCAGGCCCAGCCCGCGATCGAGGTGCGCGCCGAAGACGACGCGCTCGTCGGGCTCTGGTGTGGGCTCCAACTCCACGCCGGGCGCCCGCGTGATCACCGACCGCGGGATCCGCCGGAGGCGCACCAGGCGCTCGATGTCGTCCTCCCGCATGTAGGAGCCCCTCCACGATCCGCTGGGAGACGCCATGGACGAGGACGAGGAAGAAGATGACCAGGAGAGGCTGAACGGCGAGGAAGAACCTTGCGACCGCGGCGGCGACAACGGCGGCTGAGGACGCTCCGTCGAGACGCGCGGCCCCGTGGCGCCGGATTGATGAAGTGGCGGCGGCGGATCGGTGAAGAATCGTTCGCCGGAGTTCGCCAGCGGGAAGCGTTCACCAGAGCGACGGTGAGCTCGAGCGCGCGGAGAGAGATGGAAGCAGAAGCACGAGGAGGAAGAAGAGGGCCAGTGGACGCCTCGATGCCTCCCCCGCGGCATTTATAGCCGCCTGCCGCGGGCGGTTGGCCTCCAAGTGGCAGTCGTGGGCCACGTCCCCGGATTTACTGCGCCGTAACTCCTCCCACGCAACGGTTATCGAAACGGCCACACCACGTCGCCCACTGCCGCACCAGATCCGGGGGAACATTGATGTGACCAGACGAACCGACGGCCAGGCCAGGCGTCAGACCGGTCAAGTCGGGCGCAGAACCCGAGGCGGCGGAGACCCCGGCGCACGGCAAGCCGGAGCCGGACAAAAAGTTCCACCCGAATCAAAATTCATCAGTAAGGCGGAGGCGCCATCAAATCTTGCGAGAAAGCGAAAACTGTAAAGTGTAAAACAGCGGCCGGCTGGAAGCATCCGGCAAAAGCGGATGAGGGCGCAGCCGGCAGAATGAAAATTCTCAGTCGGCCCCTCCAAGTGCCGCCAAGTACATTCGAGAAGCCAGGAAAACCTGCCTAGGTCCTTCGAAACGCAGGACCTTGCCAGCTTCGGGGGCTAATGTCGGGGGAAGACCCGGGTAGGGCAATGGACGCGGAGCAGCCGGCTGACCAGCCGGCTCGCGGCAAAGGCCGGCTGAGAGCAGCCGGCTGGAGCCGTAGCCGGCTGGTCTGGAAGCCGGTTGGCTCCAGTCCTAGTCGGCCTGGTTACGGCCGCCAATGCTGTAGCTGGGCCGGCTTCTACAAGCCATATCCGACTGGGGTCTGTACCTCAGACCGACTCGAGGCTGGCGAGTCTTGCATTGGAAGGAACCAGGTTGGTGATCCGGGTTCCCAAAGTCCACGCTGACTTCATCTTCCGTAAAGCGCGGGGCACTGTGGAGCAATAGTGCCACGCGCCGGACAGGCCATCATGGCTTACGACGCGCCGTACATACTACAGTGGCTGACGGCGACAGAGACGCTTCCTCTCCATACCGCTGACCGTGGCAGCCGGATGGGACAGGCCACTACGCCTCAACGGCTCCTGACGTCACCACCTCGGGAAGGAGCGGAAGCCGAAGCCGGCCAAGCCGGCCAGTAGACTATAGGGTCTTATATGTAAAGTGCCGGTGCCTATATAAGCCGCACTACCCCCTCTCGTGGGGGACGATCGATCAGTTATCACTCACTAGTCTTAGAGCTGCCCTGAGAGAGACCTTCGTCCACCTCAGAGCAGCCGGATACAGCTCAAGGAGCACCATTGTACTGTGTTACACATCATATACACTCATAGCAGGAGTAGAGGTTTTACCTCCACCGGAGGGCCTCGAACCTGGGTACGTCGCCGTGTCGTTCGTGCCCATACCCGCTTCCGGATACCGCCGTGAGATCTCTCAGGAGCCCCTTCGATTAGCCACCCTATGGCATATGTCATGACGATACCACGACATGCATGAGAAGTATTCCCTCTCGATACAAGGTTTAGGCTAGCAAGGTTTATTTGAAACAAACACAAGGATGAACCGGTGCAGCAAAACTCACATAAAAGACATATTGTAAACATTATAAGACTCTACACCGTCTTCCTTGTTGTTCAAAACTCAATACTAGAAATTATCTAGACCTTAGAGAGACCAAATATGCAAACCAAATTTTAGCAAGCTCTATGTATTTCTTCATTAATGGGTGCAAAGTATATGATGCAAGAGCTTAAACATGAGCACAACAATTAACAAGTATCACATTATCCAAGACATTTTAGAATTACTACATGTAGCATTTCCCGATTCCAACCATATAACAATTTAACGAAGAAGATTCAACCTTCGCCTTGAACATTATGAGTAAAGCTTAAGGACATATTTGTCCATATGCAACAGCGGAGCGTGTCTCTCTCCCACATAGTGAATGCTATGATCCATTTTATTCAAACAAAAACAAAAACAAAAACAAACCGACGCTCAAAGCAAAGTACATAAGATGTGACTGAATAAAAATACAGTTTCAGGGGAGGAACCTGATGATGTTGTCGATGAAGAAGGGGATGCCTTGGGCATCCCCAAGCTTAGACACTTGAGTCTTCTTAAAATATGCAGGGGTGAACCACGGGGGCATCCCCAAGCTTAGAGCTTTCACTCCTCTTGATCATAGTATATCATACTCCTCTCTTGACCCTTGAAAACTTCCTTCACACCAAACTTCAAGCAAACTCATTAGAGGGTTAGTGCACAATCAAAAATTCACATGTTCAGAGGTGACACAATCATTCTTAACACTTCTGGACATTGCACAAAGCTACTGGACATTAATGGATCAAAGAAATTCATCCAACATAGCAAAACGGCAATGCGAAATAAAAGACAGAATCTGTCAAAAACAGAACAGTCCGTAAAGACGAACCTGAAAGGGGCAATAGACTTGCTCAAACGGAAAAACTCAAAACTAATGAAAGTTGCGTACATATCTGAGGATCACACACGTAAATTTGCAGATTTTTTTGATTTTTTTACAGAGAATTCTGCGAATTCGTGACAGACAGCAATGCTGTTTCTGCGCAGCAATCCAAATCTAGCATCAACTTTACCATAGAGATTTTACTTGGCACAAAAACATGATAAGGAGAGGTTGCTACAGTAGTAAACAACTTCCAAGACTCAAATATAAAACAAAGTACTGTAGTAAAAACATGGGTTGTCTCCCATAAGCGCTTTTCTTTAACGCCTTTCAGCTAGGCGCAGAAAGTGTGAATCAAGTATTATCAAGAGATGAAGCATCAACATCATAATTTGCTCTAATAATAGAATCATAAGGTAACTTCATTCTTTTTCTAGGGAAGTGTTCCATACCTTTCTTGAGAGGAAATTGATATTTAATATTACCTTCCTTCATATCAATAGTAGCACCAACGGTTCGAAGAAAAGGTCTTCCCAATATAATGGGGCAAGATGCATTGCATTCAATATCCAAGACAACAAAATCAACGGGGACAAGGTTATTGTTAACCATAATATGAACATTATCAACTCTCCCCAAAGGTTTCTTTTTAGCATTATCAGCGAGATTAACATCCAAATAACAATTTTTCAATGGTGACAAGTCAAGCATATCATAGACTTTCTTAGGCATAACAGAAATACTTGCACCAAGATCACATAAAGCATTACAATCAAAATCATTGACCCTCATTTTAATGATGGGCTCCCAACCATCTTCTAACTTCCTAGGAATAGAGGTTTCAAGTTTTAGTTTCTCTTCTCTAGCTTTTATGAGAGCATTTGTAATATGTTTTGTAAAGGCCAAATTTATAGCACTAGCATTAGGACTCTTAGCAAGTTTTTGTAAGAACTTTATAACTTCAGAGATGTGACAATCATCAAAATCTAAATCATTATGAGCTACAGCAATGGGATCATTGTCCCCAAGGTTGGAAAAAATTTCAGCAGTTTTATCACAAGCAGTTTCAGCAGTTTTAGCAATTTCAGGCAGTTTTGTACGCTTTGCACTAGGAGTAGAAACATTGCCAACACCAATTATTTTACCATTGATAGTAGGAGGTGCAGCAACATGTGAGGAATCATCATTACTAGTGGTGGTAATAGTCCAAACTTTAGCTACATTATTCTCTTTAGCTAGTTTTTCATTTTCTTCTCTATCCCACCTAGCACGCAATTCAGCCATTAATCTTATATTATCATTAATTCTAACTTGGATGGCATTTGCTGTAGTAGTAATATTATTATCAATGTCCTCAGGTTTAGCAGCCATTTTATTAATTAAAGAGGATTGTGACGCGGACATGTATGAGATTCGGGTTTCGGCATTTGAAATTTTAGTTTGCAAACCAAATCTCCCTATTCAAGTTTTCAAGTTGATTTCCTATATTTTTCAACAAGGTAGATTGTTCATTCATAGTTTTAGTAAACAATTGATTTTGCTCATATTGTGATTGCATAAAGTTCTTAGTGGATCTTTCAATTTCTAGCATCTTTTCCTCATATCTACCATAAGAATTACCATAATCATTACCACTAGCAGGATATGGCCTATAGTTATTACCAGAATTGTTCCTATAAGCATTGTTGTTGAAATTATTATTTTTAATGAAATTCACATCAACATTTTCTTCTTGAGCAACCAATGAAGCTAAAGGAACATTATTTGGATCAACATTAGATCTACCATTCACAAGCATAGACATAATCACATCAATCTTATCACTCAAGGAGGAGGTTTCTTCAACAGAATTTACCTTCTTCCCTTGTGGAGCTCTTTCCGTGTGCCATTCAAAGTAATTTATCATCATATCATCAAGAAGCTTTGTAGCCGCCCCTAAAGTGATGGACATAAAGGTACCTCCAGCAGCTGAATCCAATAAATTCCGCGAAGAAAAATTTAGTCCTGCATAGAAGGTTTGGATGATCATCCAAGTAGTCAGTCCATGGGTTGGGCAATTCTTTACCAAAGATTTCATTCTCTCCCATGCTTGAGCAACATGTTCATTATCTAATTTCTTGAAATTCATTATGCTACTTCTCAAAGATATAATTTTAGCGGGAGGATAATATCTACCAATAAAAGCATCCTTACATTTAGTCCATGAGTCAATACTATTCTTTGGCAAAGATAGCAACCAATCTTTAGCTCTTCCTCTTAATGAGAAAGGAAACAATTTCAATTTTATAATATCACCATCTACATCCTTGTACTTTTGCATTTCACATAGTTCAACAAAATTATTAAGATGGGCAGCAGCATCATCAGAACTAACACCAGAAAATTGTTCTCTCATGACAAGATTCAGTAAAGCAGGTTTAATTTCAAAGAATTCTGCTGTAGTAGCAGGTGGAGCAATAGGTGTGCATAGGAAATCATTATTATTAGTGGTTGTGAAGTCACACAACTTAGTATTTTCAGGGGTATTCATTTTAACAATAGTAAATAAAACAAACTAGATAAAGTAAATGCAAGTAACTAATTTTTTTGTGTTTTTGATATAGAAAGCAAGACAGTAAATAAAGTAAAGCTAGCAACTAATTTTTTTGTGTTTTGTTTAAGTGCAGCAAACAAAGTAGTAAATAAAACAAAGCAAGACAAAAACAAAGTAAAGAGATTGGATTGTGGAGACTCCCCTTGCAGCGTGTCTTGATCTCCCCGGCAACGGCGCCGGAAATTTGCTTGATGCACGTAGATGTACACGTCCGTTGGGAACCCCAAGAGGAAGGTATGATGCGCACAGTGGCAAGTTTCCCTCATAAGAAACCAAGGTTTAATCGGACCAGTAGGAGTCAAGAAGCACGTTGAAGGTTGATGGCGGCGAAATGTAATGCGGCGCAACACCAGGGATTCGCGCCAACGTGGAACCTGCACAACACAACCCAAGTACTTTGCCCCAACGAAACAGTGAGGTTGTCAATCTCACCGGCTTGCTGTAACAAAGGATTAACCGTATTGTGTGGAAGATGATTGTTTGCAGAAAACAGTAAAGAACAATTGCAGTAGATTGTATGCGATGTAAAGAATAGGACCGGGTCCACAGTCACTAGAGGTGTCTCTCCCATAAGATAAAAGCATGTTGGGTGAACAAATTACTCGGGCAATTGACAAATAGAGAGGGCATAACAATGCACATACATGATATGATAAATATAGTGAGATTTAATTGGGCATTACGACAAAGTACATAGACCGCTATCCAGCATGCATCTATGCCTAAAAAGTCCACCTTCAGGTTATCATCCGAACCCCTTCCAGTATTAAGTTGCAAACAACAGACAATTGCATTAAGTATGGTGCGTAATGTAATCAATAACTACATCCTTAGACATATCATCAATGTTTTATCCCTAGTGGCAACAGCACATCCACAACCTTAGAACTTTCTCACTGTCCCAGATTTAATGGAGGCATGAACCCACTATCGAGCATAAATACTCCCTCTTGGAGTTAAGAGCAAAAACTTGGCCAGAGCCTCTACTAATAACGGAGAGCATGCAAGATCATAAACAACACATAGGTAATAGATTGATAATCACCATAACATAGTATTCTCTATCCATCGGATCCCGACAAACACAACATATAGTATTACAGATAGATGATCTTGATCATGTTAGGCAGCTCACAAGATCCAACAATGAAGCACAATTAGGAGAAGACGACCATCTAGCTACTGCTATGGACCCATAGTCCAGGGGTGAACTACTCACTCATCCCTCCGGAGCGATCATGGCGATGAAGAGTCCTCCGGAGATGATTCCCCTCTCCGGCGGGGTGCCGGAGGCGATCTCCGAATCCCGAGATGGGATGGGCGGCGGCGTCTCGAAGCTTTTCCGTATCGTGGCTCTCGGTACAGGGTTTCGCGACGAAGACTTTAAGTAGGCGGAAGGGCGGAGTCGGGAGAGTCACGGGGCCCCACACGCTAGGGCCGCGCGGGCCCCCTCTAGCCGCGCCGCCCTGTGTGGCGGCGCCCGTGGCCACTTCGTCTTCCCTCCGGTCTTCTGGAAGCTTCGTGTAAAAATAGGCCCTGGGCGTTGATTTCGTCCAATTCCGAGAATATTTCCTTACTAGGATTTCTGAAACCAAAAACAGCGACAGCAACTGGCTCTTCGGCATCTTGTTAATAGGTTAGTGCCGGAAAATGCATAAATACGACGTATAATGTGTATAAAACATGTAGATATCATCAATAATGTAGCATGGAACATAAGAAATTATCGATACGTCGGAGACGTATCAGACGTCGTCGTAACTACAAAGCAAGGATTATCCCTGATTGATGATCTCAGAGAAACCTTCGACAACCTCGACAAGTTTCGCCTCAAACTGAACCCGACGAAGTGTTCCTTTGGTGTTCCTGTGGGAGAACTCCTCTGATACTTGGTGTCAGCTAGAGGGATTGAGGCAAACCCCGAGAAGATACAAGCTATCATCACGATGAGGAGACCAACTAAGCTCAAAGAAATACAACAGCTAACAGGCCGTGTCGCAGCTTTGAGCAGGTTTGTCGCCAGCCTGGGAGAAAAAGCGTTACCTTTCTACGCGCTCATCAAACAAGGAGAATAGTTCGAGTGGAACGAAGAAACAAACATAGCTTTCGAGCATCTCAAGCGCACAAATCTCGACACCTCCAGTATTGGTTGCTCCAAAGCAAAAAAGAACCCCTCCTACTATATATCGCGGCCACACCTCAGGTGGTCAGCCCAGTCCTCGTAGTGGAACGAGAAGTAGGGAACATTCATGGGGTCCAACGGCCAGTATACTTCATTAGCGAGGTATTATCACCGTCAAAACAGCGGTACCCGCAGTACAAGAAACTAGCATACAAAGTATTCACAACAACAAGAAAATTACGACACTACTTTTCGGCACACCCAATAATAGTGGTCAATGAAGCACCTCTCTCGAACATCTTAAATAATCCAGAAGCCACGGGACGTGTCTCCCTTTGGGGAATCGAGCTTTCCCCTCGGGACATCACATAAGAGAAAAGAAAGTCGATTAAATCGCAGATTGTGTCGGACTTTGTCGCAGAGTGGTTGGAGCTGCAGAATACGGAACCCCCAGATCTGTCGAGTACCTGGCACATGAACTTCGACGGGTCCAAGAGATTGGAAGGAGCTGGAGCCGGCGTGATACTCGTATCACCTCAAGGTGACAAAATTAAATATATATTGCGGATGATGTTCCCTAACGCCTCCAATAATGAGGCAGAGTACGAGGCACTCATACACGAGATGAAGATGGCAAAGGCCTGCGGCGCCACTCGGCTAAAAATCTTCGGCGATTCCCATTTGGCGGCTCAACAGGTGATGGACAAGTGCGACGCGATGAACGATAGCATGATGGCATACAAGGAGGTGTACAATGAACTCGAGAAACTATTTGATGGATGTGAAGTCAATCACATCAGCAGCAACGACGAAGCTGACGTCTTGGCAAACATCGGCTCACAATGCCTGCCAATACCACATGGCGTTTTTTTGGAGGAAATAAGCGAGAGATCAACCAAGGCAAAGAAAGCACTAAAGCATCCAAAGAAAAAAGAGAAGGCCAAGAAAGACTCGGGGGCTCTAGCAGACTCATAAACAAACACATCGGAAGATGAGGAAGAACCCGAGGAAGTTATGATGATACAGATTCCTTGGATGCAGGCTTACATATCATACATTACAAGGAAAGTAATACCCGAAGATCCAGTTGAAGCATGGTAAGTTATCCGATGATCTAAGGCTTTCACCGTAATCAAGGGAGAACTATACAAACGGAGTATCTCAGGGGTATTACAGAGGTGCGTCACACCCGAGGAAGGGCGAGTTATACTGAAAGTTATACACGAGGGAGTATGTGGCCACCACGCAAGCAGTCGAGCAATAGTAGGCAAAGCTTTTTGGGCAAGATTTTATTGGCTGATAGCCATAGAAGATGCAAAGGACATAGTACGCACGTGCAATGCGTGCCAGAGATTTGCGGCTAAACATTACTCCCCAGCAGCAGAACTGATGCCAATACCATTGGTGTGGCCTTTCACGCAGTGGGGGCTCGATATGGTGGGGAAACTACACAAGTCCTGGCCAGGAGGACACATGTATTTGCTCGTAGCTGTCGACAAGTTTACCAAATGGATTGAGGCAGTACCAGTAACTTTGGTAGACGCAACATCGGCAGTAAACGTCGTCAAGGGGATAATGTTTCGATTTGGCGTCCCTAACAGCGTACTTACAGACAACGGCAGCAACTTCACGTCTCGAGAATTCAAGGACTACTACGCAGATGTAGGAATCAAACTACATTTCGCATCAGTGGCGCACCCGCAAACCAATGGCCAAGTCAAGAAAGCAAACGGTATTATCTGCAATGGCATCAATAAGCGGCTGTTAACACCACTAGAGAAAGCACGACACACTTGGATCGATGAGCTACCCAATGTGTTATGGAGCATACAGACAACCACCAATACATCAACTCAGGAAACTCCATTCTTTTTGGTCCACGGAGCCAAAGCGGTACTCCTGATAGAAATAGAGCATAATTCTCCAAGAGTCACATAATATGATGAAGAAACTTCGAGAAAGGCTTTAGAAGACGATGTCGATGCACTCGATAAAGCAAGGGATGAAGTACTGTCAATAGTTACCTCATACCAGCAAACTCTAAAAAATTATCATAGTCGACGTTTGCGACCCATGTCTTTTCAAGTTGGTGATTTAGTTCTTCGGCTCACACAGGACAGCCATGAAAAATTCGAGTCCCCATGGGTCGGGCCATGCACAGTCACTGAAGTAATCCCAGGAGGAGCATATAGGCTGAAGGACAAGAAGACAGGGAAGGACGAATCAAACTCGTGGAACATGGCGCGGCTTCGACGTTTTTACGCGTAGAGATCAATATAGTATCAAATATGTAAGCATACATTGTACTGAAGAGCTCACAAGTTTTCATACGCATTCTTTTCCTTTCAGGGCACCGAGTGGGTCTGGAAGGTTTTTAATGAGGTGGGCATCGATGCTACAATATAATAAAAATAGTGATGGCATATATTTTTCTCACAAGGCTCGGGGGCTCGTACACGAAGAATTAGCAAAGATATATTCGATTCCCATAGAAAAAATATAGCTCGAAATTATTTGCCTTGGCTGAAAAACCTCGTGAATAACAAACATTAACACGCCACCGAAACACTCGGGGGCTTGAAAAGAAAACAAACATACACATTTGCCTTGACTATACGTAAGTCTCGCAGTAATGACTACAGTCCATATAAGTTACAAATATATTTGGCACCGACCAAATGTATCAAGAAAAGATAAAAATAGTCTTTACATAAACCTATCTATGGTTATGTTTTCTCGGGCAGCGCGAACAATTTGCGTCGAATCATCATAGCGATGATCTGTGAAGAAATCAGTGTCATACCGAAGAAGCTCATCAATCATCTTCTCGGCCATGGGCGACACAACTTCATTATACTTGTCGGTGTTCACTCCCCTCTTCGATGTTTTCCGGTAAATAATATCAAAGACAGTGTTGTGGTCCAACTTGGAGTAACAGATCTTCAGCCAAATCAGGGCAAATTTAGCCCCAGCTATCAATTGCTATCAATTGCACCTTCATAAAGTCATGGATACTCTCCACGTCCTTGAATTTATCCATCAGTTCAGTAATGTTTGCGGGCTGAGGGTTCTGAGGAAATAAGGATCTATAGATCATAGCTAGAGTCTTGCCGAAGAAGACACGGAATTCCCGGACTTGAGCGGCTCGATCCTAGAACCGAACGATTTGTCGAGTGCGGTCCTCCCTCGCCCAAAAGTCGATACCATTCTGTTTAGCAAGCTGGAGAATAATCTCAACTCGCACGTTAAAACGCTGGTCTTCAGTAACAGCATCAAGAAAGGAACCTAGAGTCAACCAAGAAAATCAAGATATGAGAAAACACATAAGGAATGTTGAAGAAAAGGGAAGATACAATACAACACACCCGCCATATCTTGACTTGCTTCAGTCATCAGTTCAAGCATATAATCTTCGCGCCTGGTAGCCCGCAAAGCTTCGGCTACCGCAGATTCCTTTAACTCCAGGGCCTCCTATGCTTGCCGAAGAGCAGCTTGTTCGCATTCGAAGGATTTGCGGGATTGGTCCATAACAATAACAGCTTGTTTTTTCATGGCTTGGAGTTGCTCTCAAAGTTCGGCTAGATCTTGTTGAACTGAGTCAACACACGAATAATCATCTAATAAAACATCGGCAGGTGTTCTCGTAGAGCGAGACGTGGCAGGTCCAGCAGCCTCGGTATAGTTATCAAAAATCAACTAGAAGAAAGAAATATCGACATCAATCATTCGGAAAGGATCACTTTTTCATTAATAGTGGAGATATTTACATAAGCGAGGTCCATCACAAAAGTTGACTCCTATTGAGTCGATATGGATAGTCGCAGTTCACAAAGAAAACGACAACTACAAAAGGAAAAAAACATAGGGCAGGTTGGTCTACTTGACCTCCATCCTGGCAGTGCTAGCAGATGCAGCAGGCTTCGGGCTCAAGAAGGCGAGGATTTTCTTCGAGTGGGGCTTGGCAGCCTTCACCACATTTTTCCACTTCTCCTTGTTCATCCCTTTGGGGCTACCAGCCTTCGCCCAGTCGACGTCCTGTTGGCTGTCGGCCACCAAAGCGATGGTTCCTTCGACTCCAACCTTCTAGTTGTCATGCCGATAGACCAAGGCATGATCTTCCTTCTCCAAGAAGCGCTGAATGAGCTCGGAAAAAAATCTCTGGTTGTGTGTCCTTAGAGAAGAAGTGGGGGAAGAGTCGTTTAAATGCGTCATGAGCATTGGAAATATTGGCGCGCGCCAGATCGCCATGCAACTCGAGGATTGAAGGGTGTCGAGAAGTCGATCCTCGACCCCCTCGTGCAATGTAAAATCTTCACCCATCCTTCCTGCTGGAGTGAAGCATGGGTCCATCAATATTCAGAGAAGCAAATCAAGATAAACACAAGGACAGGCGAGGGAAAAAAAGTTACTAAAGAATCTCTGATTCTGGGTTTCGAACCGATCCACTATGGTGTTCTCACGCTTTATCTGCTGAGCGATCTTGTCGCTGAAAGCGTTTTCAGCATTTTGAAGTCTCTGACGGAGATCCCCAACAGTAGCGGCGTCTTTTTCGGCTTTCTCGCGAGCCTTTTCGCTGAGCTATAGCTTAGCCGCAAGTGAGTCAGCGCGTTCTTCGGCCCGGTGGAGCGCCTTTGAAAAGATAGACAAAGAGCAAAGACCAATAATTAGAAATAAGGGACAAGGTAGGTTTTACCTCTCAAATCGTCGGCTTCATCACTGAACCCAATAAACTGGGTTCCAAGGTTGATGAGATGCTTCATCAGAGGCTGTAAAGAATAAATGACGGGAAGCAAGTTCAGAAGAGGCAAAACTCGTCAAACGGTCAAGGACACCGGCGGAAAGAGAAAAATAGACGAGTAATACAAAATAGCGACTCAAAGAAATAGAAGACTTACATCGTCCAAAGAAGGAGTCGAGGAACTCCCCGCAACAATCTCATGACTATAGCCAGCCCCAATCCTTGCTTTCCATGAGGGGGCTCGGGGGGCTGGCCATAGGAGTTGGCGTTTCCACATTCTGTTGAGGGGGAGGTGAAGATTCCGCGACAGTGCGGTGTTCTTCAGAAAGAACCATGGTATTGGACGTGCTCGTCGGAGCCCTACCTGTTACCACCCGATTTTGGCCAAATCAGGAGATGGGCCGTAAGTGAAGATGGGCTTGAAGGACGTACACGTGGAGCATCTTCGGAGCGGCTTTGCGCTAAGAGTTTGGGCTAAATTGCCCGTGTATCTGTAATATAGTAGATCGCATTGTAATTTAGATTAAGAGATAGAGTTTGGCCCGTGCACGGTTAGGTGCACGCCTCAATTAGAAAGTCCCTTGGACTATAAATATGTATCTAGGGTTATCGGAAAAGGAGGACAATCATCGTTCAACCAACACAAATCAGGCGCATCGCCACCCCTTTCTTCGAGGGTTTCTCCCGGGGAGCACCATGCTGCCTAGATCGCATCTAGCGATCTAGGCAGTATACGTTTATTCGTCAACCTTGTACTGCTCGTGCTGAAGCCTTGTTGATGGCGAGCATTACTATTTATCCTTAGGTGTTTAGGGGCTTGCATTGATGCTTTCACGTGCATATCTGCGTGGCAATGCCGTCCCTCGACACCTAGCTGCCCTTACGTCAAGGGCAGCATCTTGCTTGTTCGTTACTTAGTAGATCCGATCCGTTATAGTTGCTCCTTGCTCCGCAGGATTAGTTTAATATTTGCATAGTTAGGCCTTATGCTGGGGTCGGACGAGCCGGTAGTGCGTTAGATGTTGTTCACCGTCCTGCAAGGGATGTTCCGGGAATCAACGTTATGTTGGTTTTAGGCCTCTCGTAGGGGTACTTTGCATCATCTTCCGTAGCTGCTAGGCCCGATCACACGTAGGACGTTCCGGTTATGCGGTGAAAACCCTAAACTGTCGTGGATCGCTTTAGCTTTGTCCTGATCAAGCAGGATCCCCATGCCATTGTAAATCCAACGTGAAACATGGGGCGATCGGCTCCTTGAGCCGATCCACAGGGAAACCTGAGAGCCGATAGGGCTCGTATTTAATGTTTACGTGTCTACCATGCAGGAACAATCGAAGCACTCTAACACCTTCCTGATCGGGTCTAGGTCAGGTGGCACGCCCTAGCAACCGCCAGGGCGTGGCTGGAAGATTTGCGGGACGACGCGAGGTGCCAGGTCCACTAAGCGGCCTTGGGAGCCTCCCGGCTCTCCGTGTTGCTTAGCCTTTGCCCGTCGGTGGGTTTTGGAGGGTAACACATTGGCACGCCCGGTGGGACCTCTTCTGCATCCACGTCAACACCGACACCCGAGATGGCAGAGGAACAGATCACTTACAAGGATCTCCCTGCGGAGCACAAGAAGAAATACGATGAGCTGAAGGCCATCTGTGAAGCCGAGTTCATCGGCTCCTTTTAGACGACCCGTTCTCACAGCATCAAGCTCAAAGGAGACACGCGTCGTCGCATGGCGTCAACACGGTAGATCTCAGCCACTCCATAAGGGAGCCAGGGTTCTCCTTTAGTGTCAACATGGCCAGGCTGGTGAACTGCCATAGCGCGGATAAAGCAGAGAGCAGCCACTCTCGTGGCAAGGATAAAGAGGAGGCCGTTCCACGCGACCGGCCCCAAGATGATAGACGGTACCTAACCGAGGAGGAGGTGAGAAGCATACGGTATCAGCGCCCACTCTCCGTGCATCTCCTCAACAAATATGAGCAGCAGTACGACCGACGTCGGCGCTACGACGAAGACGATGGAAAATATCATCGGTCGATGCGGAAAACAGGAGGTATCGTCAGCATGACAGGAACAACGACGGTACGAACGTCGCGCTAGAGGGAGGTCAAGGGAGCAAGACGACGTGGATAAGCAGGAACTGTCCCTTCTTCAAACATTGCTGGGACTCAGGAATGAGCCGATTGCCAACAATCGAGAATTGCCCGAATGCAAACAGCAAGGGAAGGACAAATGAAGTTTCGGTGTTCGAACGTCTAGGACCTCTCCCACCTATCAACAAGCGAGCTGAGTCATCTCAAGAAGAGGACTTCGAGGAGTCAGATGGAGAAGAAGATAGGTATCACCGACCAAGGTGGTGCCCTGATGGACTCAGCCATTCTCAGAAGCGTAGAGTGCAGCGGCTGCGAAACCTGGAAGAAGCCGAGGCACAGTACCTGTACACGTTGAGAAGAGCACGGCCCGATCTGGCCGTGAAAATTCAGCAAACATTGGAGACGAAGGCGCGCCCGCCAAAGAAAGTATGGCGCCCAAAACAGGCGAAAGCCGATGCACAGGCATCGGCTGATGCCGATGCAGGACATCGGCCACAACATGGTGTTTATACTCCCGTCGGAGTTTCGCGCTCCAAGCGACGAGGAAGTTTCAGTGGCTCAATTCGATTGCGGTCCACGACCAGTTATCTTTGAAAAGCCACGAGATAGAAGCTACAGGCATCTGAAAGCCCTATACTTGAGGGGTTACATCAACGGGCAGCCTGTCAGCAAGATGTTGGTTGATACCGGAGCGGCCGTCAACATAATGCCGTATTCCATGCTACGTCGTTTGGGGCATTCCAGCGACGATCTGATCAAGACCAACATCACATTAAGCGACTTCAACGGCCAGGCGTCGAAGCGAAAGGTGTTCTGAATGTA
This sequence comes from Lolium multiflorum, assembly GCA_030979885.1. NCBI lineage: Eukaryota > Viridiplantae > Streptophyta > Magnoliopsida > Poales > Poaceae > Lolium > Lolium multiflorum. Next base: position 107,663,339 of record CM061751.1, read on the forward strand.
GAGCTTTGTAGGCCGGAAGACCATACCTACTGCGTTCTTCATCGTCGACAGCAAAAGCAATTACGCCGTCCTATTGGGAAGGGACTGGATTCATGCTAACTGTTGCATCCCGTCTACAATGCACCAATGCATCATACAGTGGGATGGAGATGAAGTGGAAGTCGTTCAGGCGGATGACTCAATCGAGATATTTAGGATCTCGTCAGAGATTTATGACCCAAGACATGGTGAACATGCCCCCGTCGAGTCGTGTCACCATAATAAGAGACCGAGAAGTTGTAAATCCTCATCAAGCATCATGATGGAAAAGGAGGCCGATTTTAGCAATCGGCCAGCATTATCCTCAACATACGCTTTGCCGGTATTCAACATTGATCTGGCAAACGATGGAAAGCTGGTTTATGGGTTTACATCAGCGGACGAACTAGAAGAGATTGATATTGGTCATGGCGACAAGCCACGACCAACATTTATCAGCAAAAAATTAGACCCACACCTGAGGGGCCTGATGATAGCCCTGTTAAAAGAGTACCCAGATTGTTTTGCCTGGATTATACGAGATGCCTAGGTTAGACAGGAGCATCATTGAGCACAGGCTCCCTCGAAGAAAGGATTTCGGCCGTTCCAGCAGCGAGCACGACAGATGAAGGCCGAAGTCTTGGAAGAAGTCAAGAAGGAAATCAAGAAGATGCTGGACGCCGGATTCATCAGGCCATGCAGGTACGCTGAATGGATTTCCAATGTTGTGCCTGTGGAGAAAAAGGACGGCCGATGGCGCGTAGCCATAGATTTTCGGAACCTTAACAGCGCCACTCCGAAGGACAAGTATCCGATGCCAGTAGCAGAAACCCTGATCAATGCAGCTGCTGGTCATAAAATATTGAGTTTCATGGATGGCAATGCTGGCTACAACCAAATTTTCATGGCTCCGGAGGATATACACAAGACTGCATTCAGAGTGCCAGGCTCGGTAGGCTTGTTTGAATATGTGGTCATGACGTTTGGACTGAAGAACGCCGGCGCGACATACCAAAGAGCCATGAACTACATCTTCCATGATCTAATTGGCAAGTTGGTTGAGATTTACATCGACGACGTGGTGGTAAAGTCTGTTGCGACGGACGGACACTTAGAGGATTTGCGACGAGTCCTGGACCGAACTCGGAAGTTCGGACTGAGAATGAATCCGAAGAAGTGCGCCTTCGGTGTGACGGCCGGTCAGTTCCTAGGATTCTTGGTCCACGAGCGTGGGATTGAGATCGGCCTAAAAAGTCAAGAGGCAGTTCGAACGATGAAGCCGCCCACCACAAAGAAGGAGCTCCAATGTCTCATCGGCAAAATTAATTTCGTCAGAAGGTTCATCTCCAACCTGTCTGGGCGAATTGAGCCGTTTATGGGCTTGGTCAAAATCAAGCCCGATGAAGAGTTCCGCTGGGGGCAGAGCAACAACAGGCCTTTGACGATATTAAGGAATACCTGACTAAGCCACCCGTGTTAGTTCCGCCGCGGCAGGACATTCTATATTTACTTGTCAGTGGCTGACACCTCCATCGCGTCGGTGGTGGTGCAGGTTTATGATGGCCTGGAAAAAGTGGTTTTTTACCTCAGTAGAAGGATGTTGGACGCAGAAACAAGGTACCCTGAAATTGAGAAGTTGTGCCTCTGTCTGTTCTTCACCTGCACCAAGATCCAACACATCCTTGTGTCAGCCGATATCATCGTTATATGCAAATCGGACGTCATCAAACACATGTTGTCGGCTCCTGTATTAAAAGGCTGACTCGGCAAATGGATGTTTGCACTATCGGAGTTTGAGATCCGGTATCAACCGGCAAAGACAGTCAAGGGACAGGCACTAGCAGATCTGATTGCCGAACGAATTAACTCGGACGTAGCGGCACTATCGGTGCGTGCATGGGCTATGTTCTTCGATGGATCGGTTTGTGAGGATGGTTGCGGCATTGGCGTGCTACTCGTGTCGCCTCGGGGGCAACATACTCCTTCTCTATCAAGTTGGCTGACCCCTGCACCAACAACGTGGCTGAGTATGAAGCGATCTGCAAGGGAATGAAGTTACTCCTGGAAGCTGGGGCTGAAGCAGTCGAGATCTTTGGAGATTCCAAATTGGTGATCTCTCAGCTCACAGAGGAATACAAGTGCGAAAGCGAGTCACTCTTCCCATTTTGGATACAATGCCGTGAGCTAATGGCACAATTCAGGTATATAAGCTTAAATTGGATCCCAAGGTTGCAAAATACTGAAGCAAACGACCTCGCACAAACAGCGTCAGGGTACAAGGACGTAGCAGGAGAAGCCGATTTTCAGGTGCAATTCCTGGAACCAGATGATTGGAGAGCCGATATCTTCAATTACTTGAAGGATCCGGCTCGGGGGGCACCTAAGCGTACGAGATACAGAGCCATGAAGTACGTACTGATAGGCGATGACATGTTTTATGGAACTTTGGAAGAATTACTTCTCAAATGTCTGGGACCAGCCGAGTCCAATCGGCTCTTGCACGAGGTACACGAGGGTGCTTGTGGAACCCACCAGTCGGCCCATAAGATGAAATGGCTGATTAGGCGCTCCGGATTTTATTGGCCTACCATGCTTGAAGATTGCTTCCAGTATTATAAAGGTTGTCAAGCATGTCAGAAGTTTGGGAGCATTCAGATGGTGCCTGCATCAGCAATGAATCCCATCATCAAGCCTTGGCCATTCCGAGGATGGGGTATGGATATGATCGGAGAAATTCATCCTTCATCGAGCAAGGGCCATAGATGGGTTCTGGCCATTACAGATTACTTCACGAAATGGGTGGAAGCGGTCCCTATGAAGAAAGTAGCGTCGGAAGACGTTATCAAGTTCGTGTTGGAACATGTCATTCATAGGTTCGGGATTCCCCAAACTATTACGACCGATGGAGGTTCGGTCTTCGTTTCGAAAGAGATGAAAAAGTTCTGCGATGACATAGGAATCAAGTTAATCCGATCGTCTCCATATTATGCTCAAGCAAACGGGCAGGCCGAAGCATCCAACAAAAGCTTGATCAAGCTGATCAAGAGGAAAATTGACGAGCACCCTAAACGATGGCATGAGGTGTTGTCAGAGGCGTTGTGGGCTTACCGTATGTCGTGTCATGGAGCAATCAAAACCACCCCGTACCAGCTGGTCTATGGACAAGAAGCTGTGCTACCCTGGGAAGTCGTACATGCTCGAGATGTTGGATGGCGTGCAGTTCCCAGTAGCCGTCAACGGCCAGCATCTCAAGAAGTATTTCCCAAGTATGTGGGATGATGGACAGTAAAGATATGGAGGCCGATACACAAATCGGCCAGTAAAAAAAAATAAAAAAAAAGGGGGCCGATTGTATGAAATCGGCCGGTAAAAAAATATATATATCTATACCTAATAATATAATAAAGGAAGTAACGTTTCCTTGGTTTGGTCCGTCGTTGGTACGGCAAATTTTCGTTCGTCCGTCGTTCGTCGTATAGTAGTATCCCACCTGCGTCGAGCAGCTCAATTGATTCACCACGTCAAGGTACCTGGGCCAGCTTAGGTAAGTCAATCAGGAGACCGTAACCTACTCGAGTTCACCTTCCCGAGCCACCCCTCGTCCATAAAACCAGCGCAATACAGATCGAGATAAATCAGATTTGAGGAAGATTCCGCCGTCAACCAAGCCCCCTCAGGCACGCACCAGATCCTTCTCAATGGAACTCCATCTCAGTGCCAGCCGACCTCGACTAGATGGCGTCCAAACGATCAAGGAGCTGAAGGATAGTGTTTGTCGTCGACCCTGCTGTTGTACGGCCTAAACCGTTATAAGAAGCAGGCGTTCGTGGAGCCTGATGGAAAAAAGAGGCCTTGTGGAGGAAGGAATCACGACGAAAACACCTAGGGCGCGGGTTAGATCAAGTTACTCGACGACCGAGTCGAATTCCCTCCGCGGCGACTTCGTTTGATGAGCCGTGTCCACGAGACTTGCCGCAGCTGCGAGTATAGGGGGAAGCTTTTGTCATGCATGAGCTGCGATGTGCAAGCACATCTAGACGAGGCCAACGTTTGAAGGAAGACCATGTGGTCGCATAGCAGCCGGAAACGGGGAACGGTGGCCCGTCCCGAGTTTCCGATTCGTCGTCCCGGAAACGGAGTCGGAGACGAGGTTCGGTACGATAGGATTCGAGATGGAAACGCGTCTCCGAACTTTATGTACACGCCCATGTTCAACGCCCCAAAATCCTCGGTAATTTTTAACAATAATTATACGCGACCTGATAAGCAGCGCACCGGCCGCCAATTCTTTTCCCCTCCCTTATCATCTTCCAGACTCCTCGTTCTCCAGAGAACCGCTATTGATTCAACTAGCGTGCTAATCAATGGATCTCCCCATTTGGAGGAGACGATTCATCTTGATCTCCATCTTCTATACGTACTCCATCCCATTGATTTCTCCTCACATATGAGTTGAATCACGAGCGCTGCAGCTGCTAGGTAAACACCGCAGATCCGGATTTACAAAGTGTTGATGGTTCCTACTGATTTTGAGTCTATTTTCTTCCATGGATTTGATCTAAGATTTGAAGATTTCTCTCTTGTTTAAAGTTCACGATCCTGGACCGACAATACCGTATCGGATTCACCGTACCGAAACTGATGGGATCACGTCCCCAACGTAAAAAATTCGATCTAGCGATGTATACCCTTATCGTCCCCTACTTTTTGCATCCTCTGACTCCCGTCCCCCGTTTCCGTCCCTCGTTCCCATCGTAACGGAAACATGGCAGCTATGTGTGGTCGTGCAAGGTGGCGTGGCTCGTTACTCGTTAGCTCGCCGACGTGCCCGGACATAATCAGCAAACCTTGCGCGTAGGAAAGGTTACACCAGCTGTGGTCCGACCAGGTGGACGTGGTTGATAATAAGGACGAGAAACGTCAGCAAGAAGCTTGTGCGGCATCGTCCGGACGGCTGCTTGACGACGCCGACTCTCCTGTGTGCCTCGAGGAGATGGCGCCGCTGCTGGTGGACTAGCTAGGAGGCGCGTCCGCAGCGTGGCAGGTGCCGGCGTGCCGCTGCCGGAAGTTGGTCCAAGCAAGTGTTTCACGCGGTGGAAGCGCAGCCGTGTGCGAGGCGGGCGGCGCCGTGCATCGTGTGCTCGGCGAGGACGCCGATCCGGGATCGAGAGAAACCAGCAGCAGTACATGAACCTGCCGGCATACAGGAACGAGCATATTGATATGGTGGATATGCAAATCATAGATGGGTGCCTCTATGCTGAATAATGCGATAATGTTTCTTGGTATATACGATAAAAGTACAGTAGTTCATATGGAACCGATATGAGTCTGCAAAGTCCATGATTTGAGTAGTGATCCTATCTCCTGGGCAATAAATACTTATCAGGACTACCTATGATGATCTATCAGATACTGAACGTGGAAGACGAAGTTTTTTATACAAATCTGCGAGGACAATCTGAAATTGCTACGTTAATTCTCCTTCATTGCATAGGGCTCTCAGTATGTAGGTGTAGAATTTCTTTGGAAAGACTGGAATTAACAGGCTGCGCGGTGAGATCATGCGGGAAAACCTGGAACAAGCGCTATGCAAAGAGACTGCTAGCTGTTTCTCGAACACTCCACCTAGGCCTGTCTCAGTTAACCACTAACGCATCTACCTATTTCGACATCCAATTCACCGCTTGAAGGATTGCTCTGGCAGCTCGCCGTTGACATGTTGATCCCACTGATATGTTTTGCACGGTTTTAGAAGTAGATTTCAACGGAGAGCCATTCCGTATCATACTCCGTGATGCAACAGACAAGATGTACATCACTTTGGCACACGCCGGATAGTTCCGTCATTTAAGGTTGATGGCTACTTTGCCCCCAAGCATCAGAGAGAGTAGCAACACATATAAAAATTCCTTGCCATTTCGATTCCACGGATTTAAACTTATAAAATTTTGTTCAGTTAATTAAATGTGGCCGTAGCAACGCACGGGTTTTGTCCTAGTATATATAATGAGAAAAGCCGATGCGCGGTCATCGACTCTAGAGGCTGAAGGATATTCTGAACATCTGAACGTGGTTTGTATCTGTTTGACCGTGGAAAGGTAGCCGTCTCGCCTGGAATCGCGTTTGGAATGCAGGCCGATGCTGTGCCATCGGCTTTTTGAGCAATGACTTCATTGGACAACCGGCCAAATTGACAAGAAAGCAAAGGTGATTGAGAGAAATTTTCTTCATTAATAAGAAAGAATCTTTACAATGAAGAGCCGATTGCTCAAGAAAGGAAGAACAAAAGAAGAGCCGATTGCTAAGGGACTACTAATCCTACAGAGCTAATCGTCGCTGGCCTCATCGTCAGCGCCGGAGCCGCCGTCGGCACTGCTTCCGGAGACTTCTTCGTCGCTGCTGCCCAGGTCTTCAGCTGGAGCCTCTTCTTCCTCGTCATCATCATCATTCTCACTGTCCGCCCAACTGCGGAAACGCTTTGTCGGCGGATATCCGGCGGAAGAGGAGGAACCATCTTCCTTCTCTTCTTCTCCTTCCTCGTCATCATCATCGTCCTCGCTGTCCGCCCACATGCGGGAGCGCTTCGTCGGCGGGTGCCTGGCGGAGGAGGGGGCTTCTTCCTTCTTCACTTGTTCTTCCTTCTTGTTGGAGGAGATCACCCCGGAGTGGGGGTCGTCTTCATTCTTCGGCGGAGCTCGGAGGGAGAGCTCTGAGGAGGTAGAGGAAGAAGAAGACATTGCTGCAGTGGAAGAGGGTTTTTTGGTACTGGTAGGCAGAACATAGCAAGGGGATGAAATGGCGAACCGTCTGTCACAGATAAATAAGGGGGATGCAGTGAAGATTTAATGCTATGACGGTTCTCGAAGACGTGATGCCCAAAACCGTCCCATCATGCAGAGAAGTTGGGAAGGCAAGAGTCATGATGAAGAATACTGCGACGGTTCTGCTCTGCCACGACACGACCCCTCGAAGGAAAAACAGATGGTTTTGATATTATCATTACCAAAACCAGGGGGCATGTGTTACCACCCGATTTTGGCCAAATCAGGAGATGGGCCGTAAGTGAAGATGGGCTTGAAGGACGTACACGTGGAGCATCTTCGGAGCGGCTTTGCGCTAAGAGTTTGGGCTAAATTGCCCGTGTATCTGTAATATAGTAGATCGCATTGTAATTTAGATTAAGAGATAGAGTTTGGCCCGTGCACGGTTAGGTGCACGCCTCAATTAGAAAGTCCCTTGGACTATAAATATGTATCTAGGGTTATCGGAAAAGGAGGACAATCATCGTTCAACCAACACAAATTAGGCGCATCGCCACCCCTTTCTTCGAGGGTTTCTCCCGGGGAAGCACCATGCTGCCTAGATCGCATCTAGCGATCTAGGCAGTATACGTTTATTCGTCAACCTTGTACTGCTCGTGCTGAAGCCTTGTTGATGGCGAGCAGTACTATTTATCCTTAGGTGTTTAGGGGCTTGCATTGATGCTTTCACGTGCATATCTGCGTGGCAATGCCGTCCCTCGACACCTAGCTGCCCTTACGTCTACCCGGACGTAAGGGCAGCATCTTGCTTGTTCGTTACTTAGTAGATCCGATCCGTTATAGTTGCTCCTTGCTCCGCAGGATTAGTTTAATATCTGCATAGTTAGGCCTTATGCTGGGGTCGGACGATCCGGTAGTGCGTTAGATGTTGTTCACCGTCCCTGCAAGGGATGTTCCGGGAATCAACGTTATGTTGGTTTTTAGGCCTCTCGTAGGGGTAGTTTGCATCATCTTCCGTAGCTGCTAGGCCCGATCACACGTAGGACGTTCCGGTTATGCGGTGAAAACCCTAAACTGTCATGGATCGCTTTAGCTTTGTCCTGATCAAGCAGGATCCCCATGCCATTGTAAATCCAACGTGAAACATGGGGCGATCGGCTCCTTGAGCCGATCCACAGGGAAACCTGAGAGCCGATAGGGCTCGTATTTAATGTTTACGTGTCTACCATGCAGGAACAATCGAAGCACTCTAACACCTTCCTGATCGGGTCTAGGTCAGGTGGCACGCCCTAGCAACCGCTGGAAGATTTGCGGGACGACGCGAGGTGCCAGGGTCCACTAAGCGGCCTTGGGAGCCTCCCGGCTCTTCGTGTTGCTTAGCCATTGCCCGTCGGTGGGTTTTGGAGGGTAACACTACCATGAACCATGGGTTCTTCCTTTTCTTCTTCCTCTTCGGAGCTGTCAATATAGAAAAATGAGCATTACGAAGAAAAAAGGTGTTAGATAAAACATAAAAATAAAGTGCCTCACGAGCTAACGGCGCCAGCGTCATCGTAGGGGTCAAAGGCATCCTCTTCTTCAGGCGAAGTTTCTTCGGCCGCCGATTCAGTAGGCTTGGAGGTGTCGGAATCTTCGACATCATCTATCTTCCTCTTGCGCCCAGGAGGAACGGCGAGAGGAGGAGAGATGGAGCAGCCAGAGTCAGAATGTTCTGACTCAGTCTCTTTTTCGGAGGATGCCGCAGATTTTTGAGATCCCGCGATTTCACTCTCAGAACGAGAGGTTTCTTCCGAGTCGTCGGTGACAACGGCTTGTTCATCTACCTCTCCACCTTCACCACGGCAAGAGGAAGGAACCTCGTGTTTCTTGCTCAAGGAGGAAAAACGTCGGATGAGTTTCCCCAAATCGTTCACAGAGAGATCCTTGGACAAACGATCAACATCTTTCTCGCCAGAGTACATCCAAAGGGGGTTTTTGCGAGCCTGCAGTGGTTGTACCCTGATCCTACGGAAGTAAGCAGTTATCTGAACACCCCAGAGTTCCTCTCCGTTGGTGTTCTAAAGCTGATGGATGCGCTTCATCAGGGTTTCAGTGGCTGTCTTTTCTTCGGCAGTGGCCTCTGCGTCCCAAGATCGGCGCCTGAGAATTTCTTCGGCAACTTCGAATGGAGCGATGCCATACTCCTGGGAGTTTTCGTACTCGTCTTGGATGTACAACCACTTCTTGCGCCACCCTTGGATGGAGTCGGGGAATTTGACGTCGAAGTAGTCGACATCAGGACGGACGCAGATGCAAACGCCGCCCACATTGTAGACGATTTTTTTGGAGTTGTTGCGCCGGACATCAAAAATACGCTTCCATAGGCCCCAATGAGGATCGGTGCCGAGGAAACACTCACACAAAGTAATAAAAATGGAGATGTGGAGGATGGAATTCGGGGTCAGCTGGTGTAGCTGTGTATCCCGTAGATAAAGTGAAGGCCACAGAGAAATTCGTGGACATTGTGGAAAGGCCGCGAATGAGATGGTCAATGAAGGTTAACCGATATCCGATTGGAGGACGCGGTAAGCTCTCGTCGCCAGGGAAGATCAACGAATCCTGCTTCTTTAGGAGGCCAAGCTTCTTGAGCATCCTCTGATCCTAGTTCGAGATCTTGGAGCACTCCCATCCAGAGACATCAGCCTTGTCCATTGGGGCGTTGGTGCCCGGAGTTATGTGCTTCGGCAAGCTTCGTGCGCGGTGGCATAGGGAGCGCTTTGGTGGAGCAGCAGGGCGAAAGAGAGCGAGGGCTTGAGGAGCTTAGAGGAGCGACAATGGCGGAAGCAGAGAGAGGAAGAAGAAGTGAGGCGCGGCAAAGGGGAAAAAGGTAAATGATGAGGTAAATTTATAGTGAGGAGTCGATCCGTTGCGCCGTTGGAAAAAAAGGAGATGCATTTTTAGCCCTACGCGTGTCCACAAGGGCAGAACGGTCTTTTCAGCTTGAAGTTACTGGATGAGAGTTAGTGCGTGCGTGCTGGAAATTACAGATGACGTGTGCCCCCCACTTGCGCAACGTGTCAATGGCTTAGAATTCTGGACCCACGTCTCAGTGCAGCGACAGGAGCCGTTGTTTCCCGAGGAGGCAATCGTGGCAATCGTCAGCAATGACGTCGTCAAGAGCAAAAACTTCGAGTGGCTTCATCAGGGATAGTGACCAGAAAAATTTGAGTGGTCTAACAAAGAAACTTCGGGAGCCTATGACCAAATACGAGCATTATTTGTCCATATGCTCGGGGACTACTCTTATCAGAAATATTGTTCACACTTCTGATAAGAGATGAAGCCGAAAGATAAAAATATAGAGTTGGTTAGATTAGCAAAAGCTGAGCCTACAACCAAGTATAAATACTTGCATGTAGCCTCGGGCGCTACTCCCATCGCGAACGCTGGTCGCGCACCAGATGAAAATAAAAGAAATATAGATAGTAGTAAGTCCGAAAATATAGAAGGTATAGGCAATACGAGTCTTACACCCAAGTGCAAGCACTTGTCTGTAGCCTCGGGGGCTACTCCCATCGGGAGCGCTGGTCGCGCACCCAATGAAACATGAAAAGAAGAAGGAAAGACAAGATGGCAAGACAAAAATAAAGTGAGAAATCATTGTCGTACATCTTCGAGTTACATATACCTCGTCGGAGATCAAGATATTATCATTAGCGTGTCGAAGAAATTGGCAACTCCAACAGCCGAAAAAGGCACTCGACAATATATTCCTAGAACGCGTCCGTCGCGATGAAAATTCTGGATGCCGTAATATTTTTCGAAGGTAAGTCCCCAGGATCCGTCCTGCGAGGCGTGGTATCGCACCCGAATGCGCTCTACTACTTTTTCTGTGTCAACAGACGCGAAGAAAAATCCTAGCGGACGTGTTAGGTACTTGATAAAATATGACCGGAATTCGGCTCATGGTAAGACCTTAAGCGGCACACGTCGAATTACGCCAGTATACCGAGGTCGAGTCCAGGGACTTGACCTCGAAGTAGGTTTTTATGGGTTTGCCACACGAGCAGTTAACTAATACCTGATCCGTCAGATGAACCAGCCCCATCTACCGTTATCCCTGCACAAAATATAAATATTCTATAGAAAATGTATGGTAACTCGAAGAAATTATGGATTGACTTTATGGTGGAGATTTTGTCGACTCTACGATTAAAGCAACATCTCGGGGGCTACAGACATAGGCATCCCGAATGGGTCTGCCGAAGAAGGTACCCGGGGATTACTGAAGGCCCATGACCCGAAGATTACAAAGTCCGGAAGCCCAATAAAGCGTCGATATGGAAGATGGAGATAGATGGTGACACCATGCTAAGCTCCCAAGCAGTGGGAGGGGTAAGTGATCTCTGACCGCGTGCCTGTTGAAGAATGAGCCGGCGACTCATAGGCAGTGGCTTGGTTAAGGGAACGGAACCCACCGGAGCCGTAGCGAAAGCGAGTCTTCATAGGGCGATTGTCACTGCTTATGGACCCGAACCTGGGTGATCTATCCATGACCAATATGAAGCTTGGATGAAACTAAGCAGGAATAAAGAGGTTAGTAATTGTACGGGACGAACTCAAAGAGTCCCTCGGCTCCACCTCCTATATAAGGGAGAGCCGAGGGAGAAAGAAAAGATCGATTCATAGCCAACACAAACCCTAGTTTTTAGCAGTCGAGCACCTTTCGGCTGAAACCTTCGAGATCTACTTGCCCTCTACTTTCCACGAAACCCTAGTCTACAACTTGTAGGCATTCACAAGTTAATACCTTGTCAGTGACGCTCCCTTCTTTAATCAGCGGCCTGGTGACCTCGTCCGGTACCTTTTACGTCATCTTCTTCTTTGGCCTCAGGGCTTTGATTAAAGCGGCACTGCTTAGCTCTTCATGTCCTTTCGTCCTCGAGAGAATCTTTGACCAGGGTGCCGACATGCTGCCATTGAGGCCATGCCGGATCCCGGTTAACATGACCGGTATAAACCAAACTTATGTCAATTTAGTTCATTTGTGCATACCTCCAGCTTAGATACCTCCGGTTGCTCTTACTCCGGCATACCCCTCCTAGTATACCGGATTGTATCAATTCTGCACTGCTGAACTGAGCTTTCATAATCCAGATTAATCTTTAATCCGGTTTCAATCATCTTGTCGTGGCATATTTGCCATAGTCTTGACCTACCGGGGGTCATCCCCCTGACATTAGCCCCCGAAGCTGGTGTGGCCCGGCTGAGCTGTAACACCACAACTTTTGCAACCTTGATTAGTTGGCCATATTGCGAAAATTAGGGAGAACAAAAACTTTTTCTATGAACTAATTAAGATGAATTGCCTTGATCTGTTTGTTATGATGAATTGCCTTGATCTGTTGGTAGATGAATTGTCTTGATTTGGTTGTTGAGTTTTGTTTTGAGCTACTCAAATAACAACACCTTTAGTGATGAAACAAACAACTCACCTAATAAAACACATGTGTGACTTAGGCAAGATTGGTTATCCTTTTTACTACATCAAACTCTTCTCCTGATGGCAACATGAGTGTGCCATCTTGATATTCCACTTTGTGTCAATCTAGCTCAATCATCCTTAAATCAAAACTTGGAATCATCTGCTTCTTGCCATCTAAAGCAATGCACTTGGTCTTACCTACCATATCTTGAGCACTTCTCAATCGTGTCCTTGCCTTGAACTAAATCCCTCTATACTCTTTTATCCTCGCCTGTTTTGAGGCTAAGTCAGCAACCTGATTTGGTAGGCTCAAAAGTTCCAAACTTTGGCAGTTGATACCTAAGCACCCACAACTGTTATTGCTGACCTCAATGCATGGATCTTATCTGTGCTACACCCTCTACAACTTCCACGTCTTGCATGTCCTATTCTATTGTAGCAACTCTTATACTCCCTTGATCTCATACCATATCCAATGTTTCCACTCTAGATCACTCATTCAATTTTACCTCTTGTTTTTATTCAAGTTAAATCTTCACAAAACTAAGAGTGGGAATGATGGGTACATTTTGTAGCCACCACCTACCCTTGAGAACACTCCTCCCTAAATGAGTTTTCCTTTTTCAAAACCCTATTGTTTTTCTTCTATGGTTTTAACCACAAAACCACTCCTTGTTTTATAAACACTCTTCCAATGGTTTCTTCAAATAACAAGAGGGAATTGTGGATGGTATTTTATCATCTCATTTCCTTCAACCCAAAATACCTTTATAGAAAAGAGTTTTATTCTTCTTTTAAATGCATGGTTTTGGTACATGTGTCATCCTTGCACCTTCTTAAACAAATGGCTTAAAGAAAACCCTACTATGCTTTGTTTTGCAAATAGACCTATTTCATTTTAAACCTCATTTTGTTCCTTCCAAAATGATTTCAAAGGCAAGTCCAATATAAACCCTATCCAAATATTTTGGTCAACTCTCATAGTGGTGGAGACCCATCTCTGTAAAGTTCCATACCTAATTAATAACTTTCATTCCTTCATCACATCTCACTCTTGTATGGTTTACCATCATCACCTTGACCTCATGAATTGGTGATTCATGCCACCATATTCATCCTTGCGAGTATGGTTATTTTACTCAACATCTCTTTTAGTCTTGCTCTGCAATTGTCTAACCCCACCATCACCACCATCATTTCTTGGCCAAATTGATTATTTGATCAAGTTGCTTTATTCTTCAACATTGGCACAAATATTTATTATCATCTCTCTTTCTAATTTAAACACATCATCTAAACCACCATCTTGGCAAAGAACCATATGGCTACAACTTGATCAACTTGCATCATGGAAAGAGGAGAAGAGCTGGCCATGGCAAGATTTTCGGCCAGCTCTTCCTCTTCCATTCCTTCCTCCACAAGCCTTGCCTCCCAACTACCCCAATTAATAAATGGGCAGCCACCCACCACAGCCAATCAAAAAGGAGGCAGCCACCATCCTCCCTCTTTATAAGGAGCTTGGTCGGCCACCTCCCTCCCTTTGCTCTCATTTTCTCCTTCCTCCACTCCCTCACACTATCCTCCTCCCCACCACCACGAGCTGCTGCTCCTCATAAGCTCCATGGCCGGCCATGGCCATGGAAATCCACCAAGATGAAGCTCTCTTTCTCCCTCAAGCTCCTCCTCACCATGAGAGCATCCCTCTCTCTCTTCTTCCTCAACCCTAGATGGTTTTATCTCCTTTTCTTCTTCCTCCATTGTCAAGATTGGATCTTGATGCAGGTGCATATTGGTCCAAGCATGGAGAAGCTTGAGCTATTCACAGATCTGAAGTTCTTGAGCAAAGTTCGTCCAAATCCCTGCAGTAATTTCTGCTATCTTGCTGTTTCAGATTCTGTACGATGTTGTAAAATCCGCCAAAACTCGTGTGCAGATCCAAATCGAGTGATTCAAAGTTCCACATATAGATATTAAAAAGATATATAACTTGGCGTTGGTCTCATCCTCGAATTCGTTACAGATTTTCCTTGGTAAATAAAGTTCTGTAAACATGCAGATTCACTGTTTGTTAGATTTGTTCCGTTTTACAAAACCTTTTTGAGCAAACTCAACTGTGGGTGAAAGCCCTCTTCAGTACCTTCATTGTGGCGTTCGTTTCACTTCGAATGACCTCCTGAAACTGAAATGGTTCACATATCAAGATTGGGTCAGGTTTGACTTTGTCGAATTAAACCAGGAGCTTGGGGACGAATTTTTGAATGAAACAAATTGGGTAAGAACCAGCTTTTCAATAACTCTCTGATACAACTGACCTCATATTTTTATGAATTATGTACAATTTTTTGTGAATTAAACTAGTTCTGTGTGTTCTGCAGACATGGCTGTTAGCTCTTAAATCACCAAAAATCCATCTTTGGACCTAATTGAGTGATTCCAATTTTGTAGGACTAATGAATGTTTTCTTAATCATCTCAAACAAGTTTCAAACATTTATCTATTATGTAAACCCAGAGATAAAGCAAACGGTAAATACATGCAGTAACCTTGTTAATCCATTTGTGAGAGTTTCACAAACAATTTAAACCCAAATCCAATTGTGTATGCATCTCTGTTTAAATATCTTTCAAATGCCCGTGGTCTCATATTTTTAGGATTTTTCTACGATTTATGGCTTACAGATCTTGTTTTCTGTACAGTCAGATTCAAAGAAATTCCTAAATTTGTAGGTTTAATATTTGTTGGTGAATCCAATTGGGTTAGTCTTGTATTAGTACTGGCCATCTAGGAAAAATATTGTTACTCTCTGTTCATGCATATTTGTTACTGTTAGTAATGTGTATGTGTCACATGGGTTGTTGAAGCAAAACTTTTTGGGTTTATTCAAAAACTTTAACCACCTCTTTGTATTAAAATTGTTCAAACAATGTTCTATGATTGCAAAACAAAACCTCTGCAACTTAACCTTATTTCTATTGTTGTCTTAAGTTTTTAAATGATGTGGAATATTGTTTACTTCCTTTTTATTGACAGTGTTTTGTAAATAAAATAAAATAAGAAGAATGACTTGTGCTTTTCCAAAAATGTTTCAAATTATAATATGAATGTTTGTGATGCCAAACTAATGCACTTGTCCTCTTTCTAATGTTATCTACCAGGGGATACTTAGTTTGTGCCATGGTGATACCAAGAGAGGCAATTTCTAAGTTGTGATACTCTCATACCTTTACTAGGTAAATAAAATGGGTTTTCTTCTAGTTGCTTTGTAGTATCTATAAGTCTTTTGTTTGTTAGCCTTAGTAAAGTGGTTAGCTATTGATTGTTGTTTGATTGAATGTTGTTTTGTTGGTACAATGTGATTGATTGTGTTCCTTTTATATTTTCCGGCGATAGATGTGAACGATTCCGAAGAACAAGAAGAAGTGGTTCGGACGAGGATTTTATGATGGGATTCTTATTTGATTGGAGTGAAGAAGTCCAGGGACAATTAAGCCAAGGCAAGCCATCTCTTGATCTCTGATTGTTGAATCACATATTGTGGTTACTTGTTGTTATTCTTGTCTCTCGTTTTATCTTGTGTTGTTTCTACTTATGTTGATGGAGCATGCTCACCGTGAGCATGTTGATTCTCTTTGACACCTCACCTACAATTCCTCTCTTTGGAAATGGTGATCATAACCATTATCTTGGTGTACCCTCTAAGTGTGATGGTATGCCCACCTACCTTGAGTGTGTCGACCTCTCGACACCCTTTTTGCACCCGTTAGTGGTATGATGGTTAGTATCATGCCCTTGTTATAACCTCTATCTTGTTGATGCTAGGCATACATACTCTCAAGTATGTCGAACACATTGTTGATGTTACGCATACTTACTCTCAAGTATGTTGAACCCCTTGTTGATCTTATGCATGCTTACCCTGAGCATGTATGCCCCCTTGACCACCTATATTATCCTCCTCTTAGCGGTATGATGATTAACATCATGACCCTTGTGGAACCTTCTTACTTATGTTGTCCCTATGCATACTTACTCTAAGTATGTATGATCCCCTTGACACCTCCATTATCATCTCCATAGTGGTATGATGGCTAGCATCGTGCCATCATTATATCTTAGCTCCTACATAAAACCTTAGGTTGGGAAACCCCGATGTTTTATGTTTTGGAAAAACTTTGAAAACTTTGGGAAGATGATGTCTTGCCCAACAGTTGTTCAAGAGGAAGGTCTTGATGTTTCGGAAAGTTGTATGGTTGGTTGTGGACAAACAAAGGAAGTGTGGGTAAAATGTTTTTAAAGGAGCACTGCGTATAAGTGTACGCCAGATCAACTTTTATCGCGCAACCACTCTACCCAAACGTGGGCACGGGGCTTAGCCCTAGTTTGTCGAAGCTGGCATGAGACACCTTCACAACTCTCTAGGAGGGTCACGATGACCTCTAACGCCGGGTTGCGCTCTGAAGGAGGCAATACACTGTAGTTGTCTATAGCCGGACGATTACTGAGGGTCTTCTGTCGTGGCGCCGGAGATACGCTCAAAAAGGAGGTATGCTACCGGGGTGCCGAGAAGGGATAAGCCCGCAGGGAAGGACTCATGTCAGGGGAAATAAGATAAAGGTTATGTACTCTGGTATCCGTCGTGGCATATGTTGTTATGCGGGGATGATGCCCACACGATAGGTATCCGGATAGTTGTGGGGAAAGTGTGCAAACTCTGCAGAGTCAAATCTATTCGAATAGCCGCGTCCGCGGTCATGGACAGGTTCAAAAGGCCTACCTTAACTTGGGCTAGTTTTGTTTTAAAAAGGCTTTACAAAGAAAAAGAGAAAGATGTTTTCGGAGTACCGGAAGGGTACGGGAAAGTGGTTGACCATGTGAAGATGGTCGGAAAGGAAATAAAAAGGGCTACTCCCATCCTAGTGTTTTATGTTGAAGAACTCTTTTGAAGTATCGTCTTCAATAAAGATATAGAGATGTCTTAGAAATGTCTTATCACCCTCGTAGTGCCCCCTTCAACTGCGATGTGGGACGCTATATCCACAAGAGAAACTGATTCTCTTTCACATGCTATATCCACAAGAGAAACTGATTGCCTTCTACATGCTATTTCCACAAGAGGAATTAGCTCTTCCCTCTTGTCAACTAGATTAGCACTTGTTTTCTTGCATTCTTGCAAAGTACCTTCGTGATGGTTTGCGAGTACAATTCCAATGTACTCGGCTTTGTCCCTGGCTATTTACTTGGCCAGACTTGGAGGAACACGACGGATGAAGGAGTTGGCGACGTCTATGCGAGCTAGGAACGTCTTCCCAGTCAGTTGTCTGTAGGGTTATGGCAGATGACTTGGGTACTGCTGCTGAAGTGATGTTGCTACTCGATGTTTAGTTAGGCCCTTCGAGGCTATTATGTAAGCAATGGTCATGTGACCTCATTGTACTTTTCTTATTCCGTTTTGTAAAGGATGATGTAATTTGATATCGTTCGGTTATGTGTTCACGGCGCACTGATCATGGGATCTGAATAACAGGGTATTTCGGACAGTTAGTCCGGGGTCCCCACAGAGCTGGTATCAGAGCCATCCTGACTGTAGGAGACCTTAGTTAGCATGGACGTTAGTTAGGAAACAAGTACTTGGGAAAAACTATTTACGAAACAAATTCTTTCCTTAGTCGGAAGCATAGCTTCTACTCCTCTTATTTCTTCAAAACTTCTACATTCTTATCTCTCCGCTTTATAAAAAGTTTTGGAAATTCTTACTCTATTGTCTCATCCAGTTCAAACCTACATGCTGGACGATGTCCCCAACTCAGACGGAGACTCAAACTCAAAGATGGATCAATCCCTCTGGAAGACTCATGTATCTCCAACAGCAGCTGTTGAAGATTGGAGGCCGACTTAGTGTGTACATAAAAGAACAATAAGATCATGTCTTTGGTTGTCACCTGTTACCCTCCAAAACCCACCGACGGGCAATGGCTAAGCAACACGAAGAGCCGGGAGGCTCCCAAGGCTGCTTAGTGGACCCTGGCACCTCGCGTCGTCCCGCAAATCTTCCGCCACGTCCTGGCGGTTGCTAGGGCGTGCCACCTGACCTAGACCCGATCAGGAAGGTGTTAGAGTGCTTGATTGTTCCTGCATGGTAGACACGTAAACATTAAATACGAGCCCTATCGGCTCTCAGGTTGCCCTGTGGATCGGCTCAAAGAGCCGATCGCCCCGTGGTTCACGTTGGATTTACAATGACACGGGGATCCTGCTTGATCAAAACAAAGCTAAAGCGATCCACGACAGTTTAGGGTTTTCACCGCATAACCGGCACATCCTACGTGTGATCGGGCCTAGCAGCTACGGAAGATGATGCAAACTACCCCTACGAGAGGCCTAAAAACCAACATAACGTTGATTCCCGGAACATCCCTTGCAGGGACGGTGAACAACACCTAACGCACTACCGGATCCTCCGACCCCGCATAAGGCCTAACTATGCAGATATTAAACTAATCCTGCGGAGCAAGGAGCAACTATAACGGATCGGATCTACTAAGTAACGAACAAGCAAGATGCTGCCCTTACGCCTAGATAGACGTAAGGGCAGCTAGGTGTCGAGGGACGGCCACGCAGATATGCACGAGAAAGCATCAATGCAAGCCCCTAAACACCTAAGGATAAATAGTACTGCTCGCCATCAACAAGGCTTCAGCACAAGCAGTACAAGGTAACGAATAACGTATCTGCCTAGATCGCTAGATGCGATCTAGGCAGCATGGTGCTTACCCGGGAGAAACCCTCGAAGAAAGGGGTGGCGATGCGCCTGATTTGTGTTGGTTGAACGATGATTGTCCTCCTTTTCCGATAACCCTAGATACATATTTATAGTCCAAGGGACTTTCTAATTGAGGCGTGCACCTAACCGTGCACGGGCCAGACTCTATCTTTTAATCTAAACACGATACGAACTACTATATTACAGATACATGGGCAACTTAGCCCAAACTCTTAGCGCAAGGCCGCTTCGAAGATGCTCCACGTGTACGTCCTTCAAGCCCATCTTCACTTTACGGCCCATCTCCTGATTTGGCCAAAATCGGGTGGTAACACATGCCCCCCTGGTTTTGATAATGATAATTGCAAAACCATCTGTCTCCTTCGAAGGGTCATGTCGTGGCGAACCGTCGCAGTATTCTTCATGATGACGTCCTTCTTCTTCTCTCGCATGATTTGACGGTTCTGGCACCACGTCCTTGGGAACTGCTTAGGCATTAAACCACTATATCCCCCCTTTTATTTGGCCACCCGAACAGTTCTCTTCCTCATCCCCTTGCTCCAAACCAGCCATCAGCCAAAAAACCCTCTTCCTTCATAGCCATGTCTTCTCCTTCCTCTTCCCAATCCTCCTCCGCAAGCGAGGGAGAGCCGGAGGTCAATCAGCCGGAAGCATACAACCGGCGCGCTCCCGAACATTGGGATGAGCAAGAATTTGACTTCGACTTCGTGCCCGAAGGCCGACCCGAAGACCTCGTCTGGTCGGATGGTGGCATGCCCCTGACTGACGGGGAAGATGATCTTCGGTTCTTGATCGATGGAGAACTCGAGGCGGAGAGCGACAGCAACGACCCTCTCTTCCAGGGTAAATTCACTTCCTCCACCAAAGAGGAAGAAGAAGAAGAAGAGGACGATGAAGACGAAGTCTCCTCCGACACGAAGAAGGAACCAGAAGATGACACCTCCTCCGAGGAACCGCCGCCAAAGCGCATCCGTGGCTGGGCCTGGTCCGATGAGGAGGATGATGACGAGGAAGAGGCCTCCGCTGAAGGTCACAGTAGCGACGAGGAGTTCGTCAGCAGCAGCAATGAGGGCAGCTACCCCAGCGACGAGACACAACAGCCCTTAGAATAGGGATTCACTAGCATAAGACTAGCAGTAGCAATCTGTTCCCCTTTTGCTTGAGTAATCAGCTCTTCCTTGTAAGAAATCTCTTTTATCAATGAAGAATTTTCCCCAATTTTGACTTCGTCAATTTTCCTCAAATCGATTTAGCCGATTCTCCCTCAACTGATTTTGCCGATTCCATCTAACCAATACTTAATAAGCCGATGTCAACGCATCGGTCCTACGTAATCCATCCTTCCATTCCTCAACTGACGACTTTGAGACCTGGTAATCTTCAAGAATTCATCATTTGTTGAAGAAAGTTGCGGCGAAGGATCAGCCGATGATATTCCAATCGGCTTCTCAAACATAACATCCACCAGACCAGCTGCCCCCCGAGCCTCAGTCAAGGCGAGACTAACGGTGAAGATGCGCAGGTCGAACAAAGGGTTTTGCAGGCAGTTTGAGGCAGTCACTTATGCAGAACCAGCCAAACTTGCCCCATTAATTACCTTCCCTCCGCTGAAAGCCGATGTTGTAGATGAATCACCAACAGCTTAACTGATGCTTCTGACAGTACTGTCGAATTCGCATTTTGAACATGCAGCTGGTAAATCTTGTGTAAGTGTACTAGAGTCGATGTCCAAGCATCGGCTATGCTGAAATTTTTTATATTTTTATCAGCCGATTGATTTCTGAATCGGCTCACCTGGGTACATTTTCGCGGTCTTGTACGCCTTGTACCTTCTCCGTATATGCCCCCCGAGCTCCTTCAGTTCAACGATGCAGCTTCTGGTGAGAATATTGAAATTGTCACCTTGGTCACGCCCTCTGGTCCCCAACCGATAGATAGACACCAGTAGCTTCCACGAGGGAAGGGGCAGTTTCGGGCGCCCAAATTGACGCTCCTGCTAGCACCGTTACACTTGAAGGTCTGCAAACGAAGCTGGAGGTCTTCGCAAAGAAGACCTGAGTCACCAAACAGTTGGAGGTTCTCGCAGAGTAGGGCCTCGCCATGTAACAGTTTGTACCCCCTGAGTCGATGTTTACGCATCGGCTGTGCTCAAATTTTTTGGAATTTTCCATTTTTTATGGCCGATTTATTTATGCATCGGCCCCCCATACTTGAGTTGTTCTGCTGGGCATATCCATTCTCAGCTTCGTATCCTCGTGTCTCATCCCTCTATGTGCCCCCCGAGCCGATTCTGTCAAGTAATTGATGGGCTCTTCAGCTCTGTTGGATCAATGCTGAACACAGACAAAGGTATGTTGAGGATAATTTTGGCCGATTGCGGGAATCGGCCTCCCTTTCCATTGCAATGTGTGACGATGGTTTGCAACTTCTTGGATTTCTGTTGTAGCTACGTGGCATGCTGGAGATAAGATTCCTTGCTTTTCATTTTTTGAGGGCCGATCTCAGGGATCGGCCTTGCCACGTACGTCCAATGTCTTGGACCTGCTACTCCATCCGAGTCACGGATACCATGTTTGTATCAGCCGATGCCTCTGCATCGGCATCAGCCGATGCCGTGCATCGGCTCTGTTTTGGGCGCCATACTTTCTTTGGAGGGCGCGCCTTCGTCTCCAATGTTTGCTGAATTTTCACGGCCAGATCGGGCCGTGCTCTTCTCAACGTGTACAGGTATTGTGCCTCGGCTTCTTCCAGGTTTCGCAGCCGCTGCACTCTACGCTTCTGAGAGTGGCTGAGTCCATCAGGGCACCACCTTGACCGGTGATACCTATCTTCTTCTCCATCTGACTCCTCGAAGTCTTCTTCTTGAGATGACTCAGCCCGTTTGCTATGAGGTGGGAGTGGTCCTAGACGCTCGAACACTGAAACTTCATTTGTCCTTCCCCTTCGCTGTTTGCATTCTGGGCAATTCTCGATTGTTGGCAATCGGCTCATTCCTGAGTCCCAGCAATGTTTGAAGAAGGGACAGTTCCAGTGCTTATCCACGTCATCTTGCTCCCTTGACCTCCCTCTAGCGCGACGTTCGTACCCGTCGTTGTTCTGTCGTGGTGACGATACCTCCTTTTTCGCATCAGACCGACGATATCTTTCATCGTCTTCGTCGTAGCGCCGACGTCGGTCGTACTGCTGCTCATATTTGTTGAGGAGATGCACGGAGAGTGGGCGCTGATACCGTATGCTTCTCACCTCCTCCTCGGTTAGGTACCGTCTATCATCATCTTGGGGCCGGTCGCGTGGAACGGCCTCCTCTTTATCTTTGCCACGAGAGTGGCTGCTCTCTGTTTTATCTTTGCCATGGCGGATCACAAACCCTGCCATATTGACATCAAAAGAGAACCCTGGCTCCCTTATGGAGTGGCTTAGGTCCACCATGTTGACGTCCGGAAACGGACGCATGTCTACCTTCATGGCAAACTGTCCGAAAGTTAATCGGCCTGATTCTATCGCCATCTGAATTTGTGCACGTAATACTTTGCAGTCGTTGGTGGCGTGCGTGAACGTATGATGCCATTTGCAGTATGGCCTTTTGTTCATATCCTGCGGTAGGGATCTTGTGGCCTTCGGGAGCTTCAACTGTTTCTCTTTCAGTAGTAGATCGAAGATCTGTTCAGTTTTGCTCACATCAAAGTACAACCCTCTTGGAGGCCCCGGGTTCACCCATTTGCGGACACATGCGGCGTCCGAGTCCACTCGGCTCTGCAACTTCCTGATCTTCCGCAGAATCTTCATCCTCATCAGCATTGACCAAGGTTATCGCGCGCTTGAACTTGTCCTGGTACAGTTCTGGATGGCGCTGTTCATATAAGGTCAGTCTATTGACCAGGTGCGTCAACGAGTTGTACTCCACTTGGAACGTCAGATCCTTGAATGACGCTGCAAGGCCTGCCACGGCCAGCTCGACTGCTTCTTTCTCAGTTAAATGAACCGAATAGCATCGGTTCTTGACAATTCTGAAACGTTGGATGTATTCAGACATTGTCTCTCCTCGCCTCTGCCGAACCTGTGCTAGTTCGGCAATACCAGCTTCATGAATGGTATTGGGTGTGAAACTGTTCCTCCAGTTGCTTCCATGATCGTACTGAATTTGGCTGCAACGAGGTGTACCATCCAAAAGCTGGACCGGTGAGGGATTGCGAGAAGAACCTCACCCGTAGCTCATCCGATGCCGAAACCATGCCCACTGGGCCAAGTATCGGCTCACGTGCTCGATGGAGCTAGATCCTTCTGACCCACTGAATTTGTTGAAGTCCGGAAGCCGGTACTTAGGTGGTAGCGGGATCAGGTCAAACTCATTGGGGTACGGCTTGGAATAGCCGATTACCTTCTTCTTCGGCAAGATGCCGAACTGATCTCTCAGGACTGCGCTGATCTGATCTGCGGTGGAGGTAGTGGCAGTGAGCTTTCCTGGGTGCAGTGGCATACTTGGCTAGCCACGCCTGTTCTCAGCTTCTGCTCCCAAACTCCCCGCTGCTGCTCGTTCCTCCTGCGGAACAATGGCTCCTGCTCCGGCAATCCCTCCTTGGAGCCTGGATCGCCTGCGTCCAGTTGTTGCAGTCCGACACAAACGTGCACACGTATCCGTGTGGGATCTCCTTGGGCGGCTCATATAAGAACTGTAGTCGCCGGATCACCTCCAACCTTGTAGACAACGTATGCCGGTGAACCTTGTTGCTGTGGAGCTGCCATCGAGTACGGCAATGGTGGCCTGGTGTGGAGTTGCACTTCTCCTTGGTGAGTCCCTAGCGCAGGTCCTGAAGGGGAGTAACGACGCTCCATGATCTCTTGGACCACCCGGAACGCAACGTGCTCCAAAGAATTCACCAGGCTCTCAGAATGCCGATGTAGCGAGTGAGCCACCACGTAGTTGATTTCCTGTCGCAGGGCTCTGGTACGTTCATCTGAAGGGAGGGACAGATCCACCCCTTCAAGGACGCCTTGTGGCGTGAATCCTTTGAACCTGATGCCGTGCGAACGGGTCTTCTCAAAGGAGCCGATGAGTTCGGCTTCGATGGCCTTCAGCTCATCGTACTTCTTCTTATGATCAGGAGGAAGCTCCTCGTATGTGATCTGTTCCTCCCATCTCGGGTGTCGGTGTTGACGTGGATGTTGCGGAAGAGGTCCCACCGGGCGTGCCAAGTGTTACCCTCCAAAACCCACCGACGGGCAATGGCTAAGCAACACGAAGAGCCGGGAGGCTCCCAAGGCCTCTTAGTGGACCCTGGCACCTCGCGTCGTCCCGCAAATCTTCCAGCCACGTCCTGGCGGTTGCTAGGGCGTGCCACCTGACCTAGACCCGATCAGGAAGGTGTTAGAGTGCTTGATTGTTCCTGCATGGTAGACACGTAAACATTAAATACGAGCCCTATCGGCTCTCAGGTTGCCCTGTGGATCGGCTCAAAGAGCCGATCGCCCCGTGGTTCACGTTGGATTTACAATGACACGGGGATCCTGCTTGATCAAAACAAAGCTAAAGCGATCCACGACAGTTTAGGGTTTTCACCGCATAACCGGAACGTCCTACTTGTGATCGGGCCTAGCAGCTACGGAAGATGATGCAAACTACCCCTACGAGAGGCCTAAAAACCAACATAACGTTGATTCCCGGAACATCCCTTGCAGGGACGGTGAACAACACCTAACGCACTACCGGATCCTCCGACCCCAGCATAAGGCCTAACTATGCAGATATTAAACTAATCCGCGGAGCAAGGAGCAACTACAACGGATCGGATCTACTAAGTAACGAACAAGCAAGATGTGTCGAGGGACGGCATTGCCACGCAGATATGCACGAGAAAGCATCAATGCAAGCCCCTAAACACCTAAGGATAAATAGTACTGCTCGCCATCAACAAGGCTTCAGCACGAGCAGTACAAGGTAACGAATAAACGTATACTGCCTAGATCGGCATGGTGCTTACCCGGGAGAAACCCTCGAAGAAAGGGGTGGCGATGCGCCCGATTTGTGTTGGTTGAACGATGATTGTCCTCCTTTTCCGATAACCCTAGATACATATTTATAGTCCAAGGGACTTTCTAATTGAGGCGTGCACCTAACCGTGCACGGGCGGACTCTATCTTTTTAATCTAAACACGATACGAACTACTATATTACAGATACATGGGCAACTTAGCCCAAACTCTTAGCGCAAGGCCGCTTCGAAGATGCTCCACGTGTACGTCCTTCAAGCCCATCTTCACTTTACGGCCCATCTCCTGATTTGGCCAAAATCGGGTGGTAACATCACCAAAGTATGTCAAGGAGATGACCTTGTTCCTCCGTGGACTTGCACTTTTTGCAGTCGCCAGGGATCGAGTCCTCAGTTCTTGACTAGTAATTTTTAGGCCAGCCACCAGAAGTTGTCAACTTTGGAAGTACCTCGTCAGCTACCCCTCTAAAGACCTCATGTTTCCGGGATGTTGACACTAGAAGTTCTACGCAATTCCCACCTCCCACTCAGTGTCAATAACTCAACGTCAGATCTTCTTCACCACCAACTGCTCCAAGAATACCTGCTGAAGTCAATATCAGCTCGAAGAAGACATCAACATATGTGACCAGCCCCAAAACTATAGGATGGATAGGACAAACTCAATCGCTTCGATTGAGCTACCCCCACGTATTAGGTATCCCTAGATACTTAGAGTGCCTTGTTTGGTGTGATGATTGCTTGTTGTTTCCTAGTGTGTTGTCTTGAGTGTTTTTATCTATTTGTTGTGTGTATGATTGTCTTGGTCTTTAGGTCTGAAAAACACTCTTAGTGTGATAACCCAACATTGAAATCCTCCCTAGTATGTTTTCACCCTCATCTACCTCGCCGGTAAAATGCTAACTTATAGTTAGTTGGATAAGTTAACCCTGTTAACCATCGATTCTCAACCGTCAGAGAAACTAACCAGACCCCTATCTACGCCGACTAGTTTCAAGACCAGCTGAAGCATCTCTATTACGCCAACAAAGCAGAAGCCAATACCTTCAAGATCAGCTGAAGCATCTCTGCTATGCCAACAGAGCAGAAGCCCCTACCTTCAAGAGTGACTGCACCTCTGCGAGAAGACATACTAACTTGGTCTAACCTTAGAGCATAATCACGCTAACCTCGAGGATATCTTTCCAAAACTACCCTCTAACACACCGTCTAGCAAGCTGTGAACAAGAGCGTCAAAGCCAAGCTGCATCACCTGGTTCATCCGCTCCTCATCGAGTGAAGCTCCTAAAGATACCTCAAGACTCAAGATTAGGTGCAACTTACCCGCTCACATCCCAACTGGTATAAGTCAGCACCGACCCGCAAGCTGAAGATTGTCTTCGACGACCTTGTTGCTGCTTCATATGGATACCCACCAGGAGTTCATCAACTTACTAACTTACTGCGCGTCATATGGTTTAGTTAACACCGTGAGTGCCTCTTGAAGTTGTGGTCTGCATGTCGCCCCTGAAGATTCTTCAACTGAATGCGGAAGATTGATGACTTATTCAGAAGCCCCAGACAGGACTACAAGGCAGAAGCTCCGAGTTTTTCCAAAAACCCGATGAAAAATCTTAAGGGTTCGTCTTCCACTAAAAATTGGAGCTGACCCTAAAATTTTCAACCTTTCTAAAAACACCGTTGAGAACTTGTTGGGATGCATAAACCCCCCCCCCCTTGAAGCTGTGGACTACACATCGCCCCGTGAAGCTGATCGACTCAAGACGAGAGACCGAAGACCTCTTCAAAAAGCTCCCGACAAGACTCCGTGGCCGAAACTTAAGTTTTCAAAACCCCCGGTGAACAATTTTAAGGGTGGAAGACTTCGTCTTCCACTAAATTAAACTAACTCTAATACTTTTCAACCCTGCTAAATTCCCGTTGGAGTACACTAACTCTCCTCGAAATCATGAACCCCGCTAGGATCGTTAAGAAGCTAAAGATCCCACACCTGCATGGAGTAATCTACCTCTTCATGAAGCTCGCCATCGGCAGGAATCCATCATGTCTCCCAGAAGACGAAGCAACGACCTTCTCTACAACGACACATCTACAAGAGAGTGGAGTCTAACTTTAGTTAAACTTTACAACCCCTCTAGCCCTACGCTTAGTAATCTCGGGATGAGATTATTTTAAGGGTGGAAGAGCTGTAACACCACAACTTTTGCAACCTTGATTAGTTGGCCATATTGCGAAAATTAGGGGGGAAAAAACTTTTTCTATGAACTAATTAAGATGAATTGCCTTGATCTGTTTGTTATGATGAATTGCCTTGATCTGTTGGTAGATGAATTGTCTTGATTTGCTTGTTGAGTTTTGTTTTGAGCTACTCAAATAACAACAACTTTAGTGATGAAACAAACAACTCACCTAATAAAACACATGTGTGACTTAGGCAAGATTGGTTTTCCTTTTTACTACATCAAACTCTTCTCCTGATGGCAACATGAGTGTGCCATCTTGATATTCCTCTTTGTGTCAATCTAGCTCAATCATCCTTAAATCAAAACTTGGAATCATCTGCTTCTTGCCATCTAAAGCAATGCACTTGGTCTTACCTACCATATCTTGAGCACTTCTCAATCGTGTCCTTGCCTTGAACTAAATCCCTCTATACTCTTTTATCCTCGCCTGTTTTGAGGCTAAGTCAGCAACCTGATTTGGTAGGCTCAAAAGTTCCAAACTTTGGCAGTTGATACCTAAGCACCCACAACTGTTATTGCTGACCTCAATGCATGGATCTTATCTGTGCTACACCCTCTACAACTTCCACGTCTTGCATGTCCTATTCTACTCTAGCAACTCTTATACTCCCTTGATCTCATACCATATCCAATGTTTCCACTCTAGATCACTCCTTCACTTTTACCTCTTGTTTTTATTCATGTTAAATCTTCACAAAACCAAGAGTGGGAATGATGGGTACATTTTGTAGCCACCACCTACCCTTGAGAACACTCCTCCCTAAATGAGTTTTCCTTTTTCAAAACCCTATTGTTTTTCTTCCATGGTTTTAACCACAAAACCACTCCTTGTTTTATAAACACTCTTCCAATGGTTTCTTCAAATAACAAGAGGGAATTGTGGATGGCATTTTATCATCTCATTTCCTTCAACCCAAAATACCTTTATATAAAAGAGTTTTATTCTTATTTTAAATGCATGGTTTTGGTACATGTTCCATCCTTGCACCTTCTTAAACAAATGGCTTAAAGAAAACCCTACTATGCTTTGTTTTGCAAATAGACCTATTTCATTTTAAACCTCATATTGTCCCTTCCAAAATGATTTCAAAGGCAAGTCCAATATAAACCCTATCCAAATATTTTGGTCAACTCTCATAGTGGTGGAGACCCATCTCTGTAAAGTTCCATACCTAATTAATAACTTTCATTCCTTCATCACATCTCACTCTTGTATGGTTTACCATCATCACCTTGACCTCATGAATTGGTGATTCATGCCACCATATTCATCCTTGTGAGTATGGTTATTTTACTCACCATCTCTTTTAGTCTTGCTCTACAATTGTCTAACCCCACCATCACCACCATCATTTCTTGGCCAAATTGATTATTTGATCAAGTTGCTTTATTCTTCAACATTGGCACAAATATTTATTATCATCTCTCTTTCTAATTTAAACACATCATCTAAACCACCATCTTGGCAAAGAACCATATGGCTACAACTTGATCAACTTGCATGATGGAAGGAGGAGAAGAGCCGGCCATGGCAATATTTTCGGCCAGCTCTTCCTCTTCCATTCCTTCCTCCACAAGCCTTGCCTCCCAACTACCCCAATCAATAAATGGGCAACCACCCACCATAGTCAATCAAAAAGGAGGCAGCCACCATCCTCCCTCTTTATAAGGAGCTTGGCCGGCCACCTCCCTCCGTTTGCTCTCATTTTCTCCTTCCTCCACTCCCTCACACTCTCCTCCTCCCCACCACCACGAGCTGCTGCTCCTCATAAGCTCCATGGCCGTCCATGGCCATGGAAATCCACCAAGATGAAGCTCTCTTCCTCCCTCAAGCTCCTCCTCACCATGAGAGCATCCCTCCCTCTCTTCTTTCTCAACCCTAGATGGTTTTATCTCCTCTTCTTCTTACTCCATTGCTAAGATTGGATCTTGATGCAGGTGCATGTTGGTCCAAGCATGGAGAAGCTTGAGCTATTCTCAGATCTGAAGTTCTTGAGCAAAGTTCGTCCAAATCCCTGCAGTAATTTCTGCTATCTTGCTGTTTCAAATTATGTACGATTTTGTAAAATCCGCCAAAACTCGTGTGCAGATCCAAATCGAGTGATTCAAAGTTCCACAGATAGATATTGAAAAGATCTACAACTTGGCGTTGGTCTCATCCTCCAATTCGTTACATATTTTCATTGGTAAATAAAGTTATGTAAACATGCAGATTCACAGTTTGTTAGATTTGTTCCGTTTTACATAACCTTTTTGAGCAAACTCAACTGTGGGAAGTCTTCTTCAGTACCTTCATTTTGGCGTTGGTTTCACTTCGAATGACCTCCTGAAACTGAAATGGTTCACATATCAAGATCGGGTCAGGTCTGACTTTGTCGAATTAAACCAGGAGCTTGGGAACGAATTTTTGAATGAAACAAATTGGGTAAGAACCAGCTTTTCAATACCTTTCAGATACAACTGACCTCATATTTGTATGAGTTATGTACGATTTTTGGTGAATTAAACTTGTTCTATGTGTTCTGCAGACATGGCTGTTAGCTTTTAAATCACCAAAAATCCATCTTTGAACCTAATTGAGTGATTCCAATTTTTGTAGGACTACTGAATGTTTTCTTAATCATCTCAAACAAGTTTCAAACATTTATCTGTTATGTAAATCCATAGATAAAGCAAATGGTAAAGACATGCAGTAACCTTGTTAATCCATTTGTGAGAGTTTCAGAAACAATTTGAACCCAAATCCAATTGTGTATGCATCTTTGTTTAAATATCTTTCAAATGCCAGTGGTCTCATATTTTTAGGATTTTTCTACGATTTATGGCTTACAGATCTTGTTTTCTGTACAGTCAGATTCAAAGAAATTCCTAAATTTGTAGGATTAATATTTTTGGGTGAATCCAATTGGGTTAGTCTTGTATTAGTACTGGCCTTCTAGGAAAATATTGTTAGTCTCGGTTCATGCATATTTGTTACTGTTAGTAATGTGTATGTGTCACATGGGTTGTTGAAGCAAAACTTTTTGGGTTTATTCAAAAACTTTATCCACCTCTTTGTATTAAAATTGTTCAAACAATGTTCTATGATTGCAAAACAAAACCTCTGCAACTTAACCTTATTTCTATTGTTGTCTTAAGTTTTTAAATGATGTGGAATATTGTTTACTTCCTTTTTATTGATAGTGTTTTGTAAACAAAATAAAATAAGAAGAATGACTTGTGCTTTTCCAAAAATGTTTCAAATTATAATATGAATGTTTGTGATGCCAAACTAATGCACTTGTCCTCTTTCTAATGTTATCTACCAGGGGATACTTAGTTTGTGCCATGGTGATACCGAGAGAGGCAATTGCTAAGTTGTGATACTCTCATACCTTTACTAGGTAAATAAAATAGGTTTTCTTCTAGTTGCTTTGTAGTATCTATAAGTCTTTTGTTTGTTAGCCTTAGTAAAGTGGTTAGCTATTGATTGTTGTTTGATTGAATGTTGTTTTGTTGGTACAATGTGATTGATTGTGTTCCTTTTATATTTTCCGGCGATAGATGCGAACGATTCCGAAGAACAAGAAGAAGTGGTTCGGATGAGGATTTTATGATGGGATTCTTATTTGATTGGAGTGAAGAAGTCCAGGGACAATTAAGCCAAGGCTAGCCATCTCTTGATATATGATTGTTGAATCACATATTGTGGTTACTTGTTGTTATTCTTGTCTCTCGTTTTATCTTGTGTTGTTTCTACTTATGTTGATGGAGCATGCTCACCGTGAGCATGTTGATTCTATTTGAAACCTCACCTACAATTCCTCTCTTTGGAAATGGTGATCATAACCATTATCTTGGTGTACCCTCTAAGTGTGATGGTATTCCCACCTACCTTGAGTGTGTCGACCTCTCGACACCCTTTTTGCACCCCTTAGTGGTATGATGGTTAGTATCATGCCCTTGTTATACCCTCTATCTTGTTGATGCTAGGCATACTTACTCTCAAGTATGTAGAACCCAAATCCAATTGTGTATGCATCTCTGTTTAAATATCTTTCAAATGCCCGTGGTCTCATATTTTTAGGATTTTTCTACGATTTATGGCTTACAGATCTTGTTTTCTGTACAGTCAGATTCAAAGAAATTCCTAAATTTGTAGGTTTAATATTTGTTGGTGAATCCAATTGGGTTAGTCTTGTATTAGTACTGGCCATCTAGGAAAAATATTGTTACTCTCTGTTCATGCATATTTGTTACTGTTAGTAATGTGTATGTGTCACATGGGTTGTTGAAGCAAAACTTTTTGGGTTTATTCAAAAACTTTAACCACCTCTTTGTATTAAAATTGTTCAAACAATGTTCTATGATTGCAAAACAAAACCTCTGCAACTTAACCTTATTTCTATTGTTGTCTTAAGTTTTTAAATGATGTGGAATATTGTTTACTTCCTTTTTATTGACAGTGTTTTGTAAATAAAATAAAATAAGAAGAATGACTTGTGCTTTTCCAAAAATGTTTCAAATTATAATATGAATGTTTGTGATGCCAAACTAATGCACTTGTCCTCTTTCTAATGTTATCTACCAGGGGATACTTAGTTTGTGCCATGGTGATACCAAGAGAGGCAATTTCTAAGTTGTGATACTCTCATACCTTTACTAGGTAAATAAAATGGGTTTTCTTCTAGTTGCTTTGTAGTATCTATAAGTCTTTTGTTTGTTAGCCTTAGTAAAGTGGTTAGCTATTGATTGTTGTTTGATTGAATGTTGTTTTGTTGGTACAATGTGATTGATTGTGTTCCTTTTATATTTTCCGGCGATAGATGCGAACGATTCCAAAGAACAAGAAGAAGTGGTTCGGATGAGGATTTTATGATGGGATTCTTATTTGATTGGAGTGAAGAAGTCCAGGGACAATTAAGCCAAGGCTAGCCATCTCTTGATATCTGATTGTTGAATCACATATTGTGGTTACTTGTTGTTATTCTTGTCTCTCGTTTTATCTTGTGTTGTTTCTACTTATGTTGATGGAGCATGCTCACCGTGAGCATGTTGATTCTCTTTGAAACCTCACCTACAATTCCTCTCTTTGGAAATGGTGATCATAACCATTATCTTGGTGTACCCTCTAAGTTTGATGGTATTCCCACCTACCTTGAGTGTGTCGACCTCTCGACACCCTTTTTGCACCCCTTAGTGGTATGATGGTTAGTATCATGCCCTTGTTATACCCTCTATCTTGTTGATGCTAGGCATACTTACTCTCAAGTATGTAGAACCCATTGTTGATGTTACGCATACTTACTCTCAAGTATGTTGAACCCCTTGTTGATCTTATGCATGCTTACCCTGAGCATGTATGCCCCCTTGACCACCTATATTATCCTCTTCTTAGCGGTATGATGATTAACATCATGACCCTTGTGGAACGTTCTTACTTATGTTGTCCCTATGCATACTTACTCTAAGTATGTATGATCCCCTTGACACCTCCATTATCATCTCCTTAGTGGTATGATGGCTAGCATCGTGCCATCATTATATCTTAGCTCTTCCATAAAACCTTAGGTTTGGAAAAACTTTGAAAAGTTTGGGAAGATGATGTCTTGCCCAAGAGTTGTTCAAGAGAAAGGTCTTGATGTTTCGGAAAGTGGTATGTTTGGTTGTGGACAAACAAAGGAAGTGTGGGTAAAATGTTTTTAAAGGAGCACTGCGTATAAGTGTACGCCAGCCCAACTTTTATCGCGCAACCACTCTACCCCAACGTGGGCACGGGGCTTAGCCCTAGTTTGTCGAAGCTGGCATGAGACACCTTCACAACTCTCTAGGAGGGTCACGATGACCTCGACGCCGGGTTGCGCTCTGAAGGAGGCAATACACTGTAGTTGTCTATAGCCGGACGATTACGAGGGTCTTCTGTCGTGGCGCCGGAGATACGCTCAAAAAGGAGGTATGCTTCCGGGGTGCCGAGAAGGGATAAGCCCGCAGGGAAGGACTCATGTCAGGGGAAATAAGCGAAAGGTTATGTTCGGGTATCCGTCGTGGCATATGTTGTTATGCGGGTATGATGCCCACACGATAGGTATCCGGATAGTTGTGGGGAAAGTGTGCAAACTCTGCAGAGCCAAATCTATTCGAATAGCCGCGTCCGAGGTCATGGACGGGTTGAAAAGGCCTACCTTAACCTGGGCTAGTTTTGTTTTAAAAAGGCTTTACAAAGAAAAAGAGAAAGATGTTTTCGGAGTACCGGAAGGGTACGGGAAAGTGGTTGACCATGTGAAGATGGTCGGAAGGAAATAAAAAGGGCTACTCCCATCCTAGTGTTTTATGTTGAAGAACTCTTTTGAAGTATCTTCTTCAATAAAGATATAGAGATGTCTTAGAAATGTCTTATCACCCTCATAGTGCCCCCTTCAACTGCGATGTGGGATGCTATATCCACAAGAGAAACTGTTTCTCTTTCACATGCTATATCCACAAGAGAAACTGATTCCCTTCTACATGCTATTTCCACAAGAGGAATTAGCTCTTCCCTCTTGTCATCTAGATTAGCACTTGTTTTGCTTGCATTCTTGCAAAGTACCTTCGTGATGGTTTGCGAGTACAATTCCAACGTATTCACGGATTTGTCCCTGGCTATTTACTTGGCCAGACTTGGAGGAACACGACGGATGAAGGAGTTGGCGACGTCTATGCGAGCTAGGAACGTCTTCCCAGTCAGTTGCCTGTAGGGTTATGGCAGATGACTTGGGTACTACGCTGCTGAAGTGATGTTGCTACTCTGATGTTTAGTTAGGCCCTTCGAGGCTATTATGTAAGCAATGGTCATGTGACCTCATTGTACTTTTCTTATTCCGTTTTGTAAAGGATGATGTAATTTGATATCAGTTCGGTTATGTGTTCACGGCGCACTAATCATGGGATCGTGAACTGTATACATAACAGGGTATTTCGGACAGTTAGTCCGGGGTCCCCACATGAGCCATCCGACGGGCTGCACCAGGTTCTCAGGTAACGTGTACCGGGTTAATCCTTCCGGTTTCCAATTTAAATGTACCGGCAGCTTGCCAGAGTTATCTTTTTGCCCAGCTAAACCGAACTCTATAAAATCTTTCCGGCTTCTTTCCGGCGGTTCCTTCGCCGCTACGCTTTCTCGACGAAGTCAATAATATCTCGGTTCTCGTGCCTATCAAATACATGTGCACTGTGTCTGACGTTGCAGTGGTCAGCGAGGGTCTAATCCCTCGTTTCCCGCGAGCAGTTATGGCGCCGCATGCGATCTGTGTAACCCTCTATGCGGCCACTTAAATGGCGCGTGTATCCCTGCTCCACGTGGCAGCCAGTCCACCGAAGCGACGTGGGGCAAGCAGTTTTCGTCCCACTAACATCCTCCCCTATTAAAGAGGCGACGGTTCGCAATCCATTCCATCTTCTTCCTCATTCTCTCATTCATCGCCTCGGAGCTCTCTGCGAACCACCGCGCGATCTTCCCCGCCGCCGCTTTCACCTGAGCCCATTCCTTCCGGCGAACGCAACACTGCCTCCGAGAGGAACCTTCGCTGCTAGTTTGTGGTTATTACAGACCATCTCAATGTCTTTTTTACCCTAGTGTTCTTCGCGTTCATCACCGTGGCCACTAGATCTTGGGCATTTACTTATGTATTTTGTTCTTCTTTTTTCCATGTCTTTAGATCTTCTCGAATGAGTAGAGTTGGGGACATTAGTTTGTAGCTCATACCGGCTCTGCCAACCTATCAGATGGCCTCGGAAGAAGTAGAACTCGAGGTTTCCGGCGGGTCAGAGGTTAGCGGAGAGCAGGTAGAGTCCGGAGAGCCAGAAGTTGCCGGGAGGAAAGAATATGCCGGAGAGCAAGAGGCCGGCCCCAGGTCCGCGGCTTATTTGCGAGGCCGGTTGGAGGGCTCAGACGTTTCTCAGGCTGAGATAGATTGGTTATACGAGTCCCGGCGTATACCGGAAGGCGTGGACTACCGGATCCCTGGTGACGAAAGGGAACCGGATGTGAGACCGGGCAAGGTAGTGGTGTTTACCGCCCACTTTGTGCGAGGATTAGGGTTGCCAGTTTCGGATTTCTTTTGGCGCTTCGTGGACTTTTATCAACTATAACCCATCTTCCCAGCAACGCCGTCTTCTACCTTTCCTCTTTCGTCGCCTTTCGTGAGGGGTATGTTGGCCTCTGGCCCACCATTAACGCCTTTGCACGCTTTTATAACCTCCGTATCAATTCGATCCAAGACAAGGAGTTGCCACTTCCCAAGCCAATAGTTCAGTGCGGGGCATGCATAATCTTCCCCCGCCAGAAGAATCCGTCCGGCTTAGAATCCTGCCGGAAGTGGCAGCAGACCTTTTTCTATGTCAAGAACTCCGGCACCACTGACCTCATCAACTTTCCGGCATACGTTCCTGGCGATCCCACAAAAGTTAACTGGCTTTTCAATCCAAAGGATACCCATCCCGAAACAAGCCGGATTGTCAAGTTTATCATGAAGCTTCGTAAGCACAACGAGCTTATGGCAGATGACATTGTGCGTACCTTCATCACGCGCCGGGTTCTTCCCCTCCAGCGTCGTATCCATAAGATCTGCCAGATGAGTGGGCGGTTTGATCCCACCCGGATCTCTACCTTCAAGCTTTCTAAATCTGATGTGGTCAAAAAGACTAAGATCATCTCCAAGAAGCAAATGAAGGTTGACTAGGATTGGGCCTTGGAGCCTCACAACCGCAAATTTATATCCGCCAGCACCCCAAGTAAGGTTTTGGGGACTCCGGAGTAACTTTTCTGCAATATCAGAATTCATTATTTCTAACTCATCTTTTTTCATCATGTGCGTTCAGAACTTCGCACGTTGGAGCCTCGAGGATCCGGTTGAGTTTACCGCGGACCGTACCGAGGAGGACGAATAGGATCCGGACTCCATCCAGAACACTCCTAACCACGAGATGGACACCGCCCATAGCACGGGCTCCGGTAAGCCCTCAGCACCCTCTTCACAACGAACACAAGCCGATGATACCGACAGCGAGGAAGATGATTGTGTTATACTTGAGGTATTTCACCCCAATCCCATCTCCTATGCGCTTCCCGCGACGCCGGTTTCAGCTGATCCGGATCGTTAGGTGCTAGAGAACACCATGCCACTCTCTGCCAAATCTGGGGCGCCTCCGGCCTCCCATACCCGGAAGACCCCTGCAACTGATGCTGGTTCTGGTGCTGCTCCATCCTCCAAGCACCGGAAGGCACCTAGTGCGGGTCCAGCGCGGGATAAGAAACGAAAGACTATTCCCACCTCCGCCGGGTAAGTTCCGATAGTGTTCTTTTCCGGTTTAAACTTGTGCCTTTGATATTTTTGCAGCTAACATCTATCATTTTCACTTCTCAGGGCGCCTCGCGAACTTAACCGGAGCGCCACTGGCATGACCCGAAATGCTCCCAAGGATACCGTCAAGCCTCGTGACCATGCCGACACAGAAGAAGAAGCTCCCATCCTAGTGCCTAGTCCTTCTAAGGACAATCGTTGTGCCTCTCGCGCAAGTCCGGCACACTCTGGTGCCGGCAAGACTCTTTCCCCCCCTCGGGGGCCCACTACAAGTGAGGGGAACACGGCCCCAACAACTCAAGATCACCGTGACGAGGGGGACTTTACCTCGCCTCCAGAACAAGAAGAAACCAGTGCCAGCATGGGCGCCGGTACCGATCATACTGCATGGCCGGAACCT
The DNA here is from genome assembly GCA_030979885.1 of Lolium multiflorum. Taxonomy (NCBI): domain Eukaryota; kingdom Viridiplantae; phylum Streptophyta; class Magnoliopsida; order Poales; family Poaceae; genus Lolium; species Lolium multiflorum. Next base: position 107,700,313 of record CM061751.1, read on the forward strand.
TTTGTGGTTCCGCCCGTTGTTGACAAGACTCCTGATACACCAACTGTTTCCCCTACGAAAGTTTCACCTACTGCTCCGCCGGAAGGTTCCAAACCGGCCTCTCCTACCAAGGGTTCTTCTGCAAAATCTCCCGCCAAGGGTACTGCTGCGCCCCCGCCGGCATTCTCCAAGAACAAGCCTCCACCCACTCCCGCCGCCAGTGCGAAGAAGGTATCTTCCCGGAAAGCTCCCGCAGTTACCCCGGAACAGCTTACCAGCACGCTAGAGGGCACCTTGGCTCCGCCAACTGGTTCTCGAGCGCTCACTCTGCACACCAGCCGCTCCGCGGCATCCATTAGTGACAAGGTGTCTTTGCAAACCGGATGGATCATCGAGCTCAACCGCGGTGAAGCTAACTTGGGCTCACTCCAAAGGTATGCCAATGAATGGAATATCTCCAATATTAGTGAAGCAACCTCTGGTTTGGGGAAGGACGGGCTTCCTGTGGTGGGCCCTCACGACCCTCGGAACACGATCCAGCACATGAACTGTCTCAAGCGCTGCATGCGAGAGTTCCACAACGCCTGGTACGATGTCACCAAGAATGTGATGGTAAGTTTATCTTTCGGTTTTGAACCTTAGCATCATTCCGATCTACCTTTAACTTAGATAACAATATATATATATATATATATATATATATATATATATATATATATATATATATATATATATATATATATATATATATATATAGCCCGCGCGTTGCTGCTCATATGAAAACATTTTTCTTTATAAATCGATGCGAGGAGATACTGATTGGTAGCACAAAGTGTACTAACGCATGTATTGTGTGATCAAGTGTTAAATATGTAAGCATCTGAACTCAGTTTATTCAATTCACATATACTCTCACATCAGCAGAAGTACTCATAAGCAGAAATATTGCATTACCAATCTGCCGACTATTGCACAATTTGACAAATATATAATCTAAATGTGACTATTGTACCATTTGACAAAGATATTTTCTGAACGTGGTCAGTGGTCTATAATAGTCGTACCCTAGAACCAATTTTGGTCAAACAATTTCTCATACCCAAATAAATCTTCCAAACAAGGAAACCAAGTGAACGTATGAAAAGCAGTTAATGAGGCACCCATTTTGTCGTTAATGCTAAAAAGCAGGACGCGCTCGTTCAGTTTTTTCCCTCTTGGTCGGATAGGTAAGCTGCGTCCGGGTATTTTCTCTTGATCTGATCATCCAGGCTGTGTGCGGCGATTTATTTACCATCTCGTATTTTTTAACGGAACATATGCATGGATCAGGAGGTCACCGATTTTTTCCAATCGGTAGAGGATTTTTTTCGACCTCATCTGCTTTTTTGCGGAACGTCGCAGGGATCGGGAGGTCACGGGTTTCTTCCAAACGCTTGGGGCCGTTCGGAAACTTGTGCGTACATGAGTTGTTTTAGGGTGTGTTTGGTTTTGATGGAAAGCCACTGTGATCTAAAAACTGCGTGAAAGCTAAAAGTTGTTTGGTTGAACCAACTATGGAACTATGGATTTTGTAAGATTTATCCGTGATGCCGTAAAGTCTGAAATGAATATTGGTAATCTAAATAAATATTTGAATATTATCTTGTTATATATTTCAAGTATTAACGTACGAAGGCTAGTAATTCCTCTAATGAGTGTTTTTTCATGATGACGCAAGATGTTACAGATTAACCTATACCAAAAAATATCTCATAGTATGTGAATCGGAATTGCTCCACACACGACGATTGACGTACGAACTCTGTACGATGCTCTCCATGCTGCTAACTTTCCTTTAGGCCCACCACGCTAATTAATCCCCAGCCCAGTACCATGTGCCCAAGTCCGAGCCCAGGCCAAACCAACCTAGTGCCCAGTTCCTCCATTCTACAAAGAGTATATATAACATAAAATCACTACTTTGAAATGCTAATATAGAGCATTTCCAGCAGCCTTCCCAAAACCCACACAGAAATAACGTCGGATCGAGCGCTTGGGGAATGCCGCCACCGTGTTGCTGCTTTTGAAACGCGCCTGTTTCCAGTCGCGTCACCCTAACAAGACTTTAAGAAATTCAAATTTTACCAAAAACACTCTAATTCATTCAAAATTGTTATATATTACAATGTTTTGAATGAAATTCGACCAAATTTAAGCATAAAATAAACTAATGGCGTCTACCGAGGCCGGAGCGCTCGTAGCCCTGGAAGAAGTTGTAGTCCTAGTCGGTGGGCCCGTCTTTCACCGCACCGCTGAGATCAGCTTCGCTGTCGTCGTCGCGCGCTAGGTCGACGAGTGGCCTGCCGCTCTCGCAGATCGGCATGGTGATCATGTCCTCGATGTTCCCCTCCCATGCCTTGTGGTCGTTCAACGATGACATGAAGGCGGTGTTGTACCCCTGGCATGTCTTCAGGATCGTCGTTGCTTGCAGCGAGGTGCTTTTAGCGGAGGAGCGTCGTCACCTCATCCTCTTCCTCATTCACCTCCACCTTCGGGATGCCTCTGCATCACCAACTATGTTCGCCCACCTAGCGGGAGGCGGGTTTTAGCTCCGTCCGCCGTCCCTGCAGCGTCCCTGTGTAGCGGGGATGGCCTAGAGGCGACGTTGTCACTTCTTCCTGCTCGCGGCCCGACATACCTGGAATTTAGAGTGGGGTGCGGTAGGTCACCTAGTCTAGAGCGGAGCGTGGGCGGAGGCAACGGTTCTATTTTATGGATATTTTATATTTAAATTGGGTAGACAAGTAGGAAAAAATTGGTCTTTCAATGGATGATTAGTGCTTTGTGCAAAAAACTTACCTAAAAATTTCCCTGCCACTGACGCACTGACGCACGGGTCTTACATAAGTTTTGGCGGACACTCGGGACGACCACGCACGTCCGCGGAGATGCAAACATGACGCATATTTGGGCCAGGTTTGCGTCGCCACGGACGATTCGGTCACTTTGGGTCGCCCGCTGGAGCAGGGTTCAGACGAATTTTCGGTCACGGCGGACGCAAACAGACGCTCAGTGTCGCCCCGTTGAAGATGCCCTAAGACATAGCTGCTTTTGTAAAAAAAAATGATTACCAGATCTTATCCCAAGTTCCTAGCCCAGCCCAAACACAAAACCAGTCAATTCTTGCTTCCGTTGCCTACCTCGCGTGTGGGAAGCTCGCTGCCTCCTAGGGTCGTACAGGTATCGGACGAAATGTGTCGTACGTATAGCAGCGCTCTATGTGAATCATTCGGAACTCATACAGAAAACACTGCATTTACCCAATGGTGATCTGTACAAAACTTCGAATAGAAAAAACATCTGAACATCATTGCGTGCGTTGTGCTGCAGCGAGTTGGTAGCAAGCTTTGCTAGCCGATTAGCCCTGTAACGCTAGCTCGTCGGCTGTATGTACCTGATACAGCTAGCTAGCTAGTACGCATTGGTACGCATTGGTTAAGGAAAATCAAGCCAGCTTTGTCCGGTGTGAGTTACTCCCGTCGTGGTCGCATCCGAAACAGATCGAGCCAATTTTGCTGGAGATAATCATCACGAGCAGCTCGACTCAAGTTCCAGAACGGAGGGCCGCTCCTTGGCGTTGACCTCACCGACAAGCACCTTCGGAACGGACGGATGCTGGCGAGGGAGCAAGGCCAGCGTGGTGGAGGCGGGTGTCCGGGGGCCGACGGCGGCCGTGAGTACGGCTTGGGGCTGGGAAGAGAAAAGAAAAGCCAGAGCGGCATGGGCCTTGAGGAATTTTAAGGAGACTTTGGGCCTAGAAAAAACTTTTTGGCCTGTTTGTGACACCAGGCAGCCACCTATTGCAATTTAATAGTAAAGATTAGTACGCATTGGTACGCATTGGTTAAGGAAAATCAAGCCAGCTTTGTCCGGTGTGAGTTACTCCCATCGTGGTCGCATCCGAAACAGATCGAGCCAATTTTGCTGGAGATAATCATCACGAGCAGCTCGACTCAAGTTCCAGAACGGAGGGCCGCTCCTTGGCGTTGACCTCACCGACAAGCACCTTCGGAACGGACGGATGCTGGCGAGGGAGCAAGGCCAGCGTGGTGGAGGCGGGTGTCCGGGGGCCGACGGCGGCCGTGAGTACGGCTTGGGGCTGGGAAGAGAAAAGAAAAGCCAGAGCGGCATGGGCCTTGAGGAATTTTAAGGAGACTTTGGGCCTAGAAAAAACTTTTTGGCCTGTTTGTGACACCAGGCAGCCACCTATTGCAATTTAATAGTAAAGATATATACTAGCACTATGCCCGCGCGTTGCTGCGGAAGAGCAGAAATTATTTACATATAACATCAGAAATATGCTTGCACATTTACCAAGATTTTTCAATGCATCATGTAAATCACAGGGACTTGCAATTGAGCTGTGGTCTTGGGTCGATAGACTCGAGCCCTTCTTTGTACGTTTCTTCGGCATGTCTAGTGGGCTCCTACTTTTAATATTAGGTAGATAGCAAAAATGCCCGCGCGTTGCATTGAAAAAAACAATGTCACATACACATATCATATGTTTTTAACGGGGTCTAACCGTTAACACATTTATCATATAGTGGGAACTTGGAGACCTATTTCACACTGCTCAAATCCAGAATCTGCTGAAGCAATAACAGGTTTAAAAGACATCAAAGCTATTATGACAAATCTCAGCAGGGATTGTTCAGATTGTAAGTGATTGTGCCGGTGCAGGTGACGCCTTAGTTCGGCCAGAGGTCCGGTTCCAGCAGCATTTTATCCGAGAAGGTTCAGCATCGCCAACCTCAGCATGCCATGCCTCAGTCCAGCCCGAAGGAATTTTCTTTCTGTCTTATTACGACGGACAACACAGATGTTTGTGACTTTGTGTATCCCAAAGGAATTTTCTTTCTGGTCTTCCGTGGAAGCTAGGTGTGTACCCGGTCGTTAGCAACTTCACTTATTCATCGATTAGTGTGTGAACTTTGGCCAAATCAATCAAAGGATGATCAGGCTAGGTACCGTGGCAGGCATTCACTTTGGCCTTGCGGTAAATCAGCTCACCAAAAGCGCTCATGTGTAGGACATCTGATTAGAAGTTCAGAACTCACTGCCTAAAGAGACCAGCAATCCAGCGCAGGCGGAGCTGAGGTCTTTGCACGCGAATTATGACGGAATCTTCTCGACAAAAGAATCAATTGGGTGAATCGCAATGTTCGGCTGCTGCTGCCATGCACAAAATCGCCAGGGTGAGCATGTCCTCTTCCTGCGCTTCTACAACAACGTGTGAGTTAGCGTGAGACGCGAGAGCGCAGAGCTCCAAGGCGGGGGTGCCGTCCCGCTTGAGGAGCCACCTCGCGGTGGACTGGACCTCGCGCCGCAAGCAAGGGCAGAGCTGCAAGACGAACAAGGTGGCAACACGCAAGGAAGACCTTGGTGGAGGACTGGGGCGCCGCGACGGTCCCCGACGCAGAGAGCGCGACGAACTATGCACTGACCCGCTGATCATGGCATTCTGGTTCAGGCGTCGCGGATGTAGATCGCGTGGCCACTGTAATCTGCCTTGACCCGCGCCTCGCAGTCGGTCGGCGCAGCTCACTGACGTCAACCATGAAGGCGGTGGCCATCGTACCGGATCGATCGACTGTACGCCGCCGGCGCGGCGTTAAGTGGTGGCACCCATGGCGAGCCGGACGTCTTCCACGACCACATACTCGTTGGCGCTGACCATGACAATCTTCCGGCCAGCTTTTCGATCGGTCTCGCGTGGGGTTTTGGAGGTGGCGAAGCTATCGGATCTAGACATTTTATTTGAGGACACGGTAGAGGGTTGAAGACGGACTCAGCTTACTCCTGGAGGTGTTGCGAATTCTTCATCCTGAGGAGATTGCTGAGATGCCAGTCGTTGGAAGGGAATTCATATGCTTCTTCTGCACATATGCGTGATGGCTCTTGCTCATCGGCCTGGTTAATGAAGCTAAACCTGAATTGCGCCTTCACAGGCTCTGCAACATGCTGATCAAGAGCGAGACCAAGATACCAAAGATACTCTCTGACTCTGAAACGGTGAGACGTGATGTCAAATGACGCAAAAGCTTAGTATTATTAGGTATAGATTATGTTGGGCCTAGAAATAACACGTTTTGGCCCGTTTGTGACACCAGGCGGTCACCTATTGCAATTTAATTTTCCTCAAAAAAAAAAACCTATTGCAATTTAATAGTAAAGATATAGGGTGGCACTATTCTGAAACCGGTGCTCAAAATAATATTCCGAGCACCACCCACTCTGTATAGGGGCGCGCTGGATCCAGAAAATAAACGCCAACCACCTCCACGCACGAACTGGCCAACCGCTCAAGTCGAACCCAATCGCTGCTAGCTCCTCACCGTCTTGCCTTCCGCCTCCGGCCACCCCGACCGCCAACCTGTATACCTCCCGCACCGCCGCCCGCCTGGAGGCCCGCAGTTCCACTGCTCCATTGCCCCGATGGCCCCCGCGTCGCCGATTTCACGGCTCGCGCTGCGGCCGGCCGGCCGCCTCGAGAACTCGCGCCGCCGCGAGGTCCTTGCACGCCGCCGCTGGAGGCCCTCTCTTCTTCCCCGCGACTGGCGTGTCCCCTTCGTCCCCGAGAGCAGTGGTCTCTCTTCTTCCCCGCGGCGACGGCTCCTTCTCCCGTGCGGCCGGCAGGCCCCTGCTTCGCACTGCCGTCGATGCAGTACCTCCGGTAACGCTGTCGTGGCGTCTGTGCGCAAGCGTGCCCAGGCCGTGGTGGTCGGACGCATCTTCGCACTTCCTGCTGCCCTACCTTTTAGTGCTCGATCTCCATGTACGCGTGTGCAGTAGCAGCTTCTATTTTCTCTGCTTTCACCTGCTACTGCTGCTAGATGATGCTCCTCTTCTTCTATTGCGTAGCAGCAGTACAACTGGCTACCCACGAAAGTACAATGAAGATCGTTGAGAAATCATCGACTTTACCGAAACAGATCAATCGAGAAATACACTTCTTAAAGGAAGGAGAGTGCACCGGCAACTGCAGTTTCAGAAAATTGCTTCTTGCTGCTGCTGTGTTAGTCTACGCGACACGGAATTATCTCCGTCAATCTCTATTTGTGATGTACATGCTTAGATCTTAGAAAATTTAAGAGAACCCCGCATATGAAGTACAATTACTTAATCGTCAGTAGTGCAGGCACATTTTTGGCTCCCGCGTTGCAACTCGAGCACCGGCCAGTTGCCGTCCGCGCACCGCATGCTGGAGTTCCTCGTGGTCCTTGCGCCCCCAATCTCGCAGCTCGGGCGCTGCCGCGGGCCGAATTGCGCCGCCGCGGCACACCCGGTGACCCTACAGCTGGGGCGCCACCGAGGGACGAATTGTGTCGCCGTCCTCCGGGTTCTTCCGGTGCAGCCACGACCTGCGCTGCCGGATGACTGGGCGACAAGTCCACCACACCCATGAGCAGTACAGACTATTTTGTTCGAGAAGTACAGGCTATTTCATGTGCGTGGTTTTCTTTTAAATTTTTTATTTCTCAGCGAACCTAGTCTTCATCTGATTCAGTTGATGAGGAGTACATGGTATCTCGTTCGAAACATATACGTAGTAATCCCTACACTCGTAAATATGGTCTTGCTCCCCTGCCTCCAACGCCGCATGCCTTCTCCTCTGCTGCCCGTGACCTCTGACGTTGCCGTCCTGGTCCTCTGCGGCCAGGCTCCTTTGTAACGCCCCCACACTGTTGTAACCATGGCGCATGTGTGGAGCCGTGGATGGGAACATTGGGGGATTTCATCTTCGTTTTGGTGTGTTATAATTAGGGTATTTCAGTTGTTTGTGTAGCCGTCGACTGTGACAAGTTTCCTGGCCAGTGATTGGACTGCCGCCTGAGCTGCAAGTATACTGTCGATGGGGATGCGAGTGCATGATTGTCGAGTTCTCCGGCCTCGCAGCGCCATCCCCTTCCAAACAATCCCCTATGGCATAAAACGTGAGCTTGGCCACGGCTTGACTCTCGTGTACATGCTATACATTATAATCTAACAAATACTTCGTGGATTTTTTAGCTTATGTAGGATTATTCAGTGTATGCTGAAACTAGCGAGGACCCCATTGATGAAGAAAGAGAGGTAGTAACGAGTCATCCAACAACTTTCCTAGCGGGGTTTATTTCTACTGTTGTAGCAAACATTTGTATGTAGTTGCTTCCTAAAACTACTACGAGTATACTCTGCCATAAGCGAACCTAGAAGGACAATTGATGGTGTGACTCATTTTAAAAGCATGTGCATCTCCATTAAAAAAATGCTTGTGCGTTAGTATGTCGAGGAGTTTCTAGATGCTACTAAGCTAGCTCCGTCGATGAGCACTCCACTAAATCTAGTGAGGAGTATGACAACTTGCCCATATAGGAATAGGACGTGCTGGCAACTGCTCTGATGACAACGAGCAGGCCATGGGTTCCGGCACCACGAGCTTTGTTAGCCCTGTTTCAGGCGCCGTCGCTGCCGGGATGGCCCCCTAGTCGCCAACGCTTGCTGCCGGGTAATAATCTTCTAATTGTATGCCCAAGAGAGATTTAAAATTAATCCCGAAGTTTGGCTTTTATGTGGTGTTCATCACATACTCCACTTATGGCTAAAAGAAGTATTTTTTGTCTATCTTAATTTTGTCCGATAAATACACAATAGTCATTTTGAGATGTACAATAATTCAGTCAGTGAAGTACAATTATTCGTCAAAAAATAGTATAACTATTCCTCGCAAAGAAGTATAGTACTTTGTCGCAAAAATAAATATAATTATTCATCGCGGGAAGTACACAAAAACATTGAGAATTACATGGATAATTATTCATCTTTTCATATTACACTTTTTTAAACAATTGCAGGATTAAACAATTGAAGCACACGGTCATTAAAAAATAATAGAAAACTATGCGATATTTTTGTCGCGGGAAGTACAATAAATGATTATTGGAAGTACAATCGATGACTATGGGCAGTACATGCGGTAAAAAAAATTATGTTTATCTCTTGGGAAGTACAAGCAGTACAAGTGGTGATTGCAGGAAGTACAAGCAAATGGAATTAGGTGTTGCTAATGAGAGGAAAAATGACTATGTTGATGTAGAATAAGAAGTACAACCGTAATTTTATTGGCAGTACAAAATTGATTGCTTGGAGTACATATTTTCACATTACACTTTAACAATTGAAGGATTGTACAATTGAAGCACACGGTCATTAAAGAATAGAAAAATATCCGATATTTTTGTCATGGTAAGTACATGAAATGATTTCTAGAAGTACAAGCGACGACTAAGGGCAATACAAGCGTTAAAAAAGATTCGTTTATCTCTCGGGAAGTACGAGTAGTGATCCCATCACCGTAAAGAAGTTCATACACTTGACAATGAGAAGTACAACCGTTCGACACGAGAAATACACCCACTTAATATAGGAATTACAAGAAACCGACAAAGTCCAAATGTAGAAAAAACAAAATAATCCCGTCATCTGCAAGGAAGTACGAGCAGTGATTCCGAGAAGTACATGCGGAGACAACAGGAAGTACAAGCGGTAATTACATGAAGAAATACCCCCACATAAGTTCACATAGCAACGTTGTGAAGTTCAAATATTAAAAGTCGGGAAGTGCAGAATCTCTTAAATAGAATATAGGGACAGTCTAAAATTATCATTTCGAAGCACACATGCTAGTTTTTTTTGTAAAACACACTAGTATCAAAATATTTCCAGGAAGTACAACCACAAAGGCCAAGAAGTACAAGGACATGTCACGGGAAGTTCAGAAGAGCGTGGTTGTGCTGAGCATTTTGTGTGGTCGTGGATCTCAAACGGACACCGTATGAGAAACTTATAGTCATTTTACTGAACACTTTCGTGAAACAGCGCCGAGAAGTACAACCGCATTTCCGTAGAAGTACAAGTTCGTGTCAAGGGAAGTTCAATGCTCTGGTTTTACGGGGCGGAAATCTATTGTGCAAATCTCATCGATTTGATCACCAACCAATTTAGTAATTGTCACCAAAAGCTTTATATGGTAGAGTATATGTCTAATTTCATTACCTACAACATTTTACAAAAAATAAATAGATCTAATCCATCAAATTCAAACCGTTATCCCACAAAATATACCGGAAACATGATTTCAAAACTTCTAAAATTATTTTCAAATCGTTTGGAGTTGGCAAAAATAGTAGATACGAAAAAGATGCGCCATTTTGAGACCTTTCCAACCATATATCATTTGCATTGTTTAAATATACCGCATGGAAATCGCGGGGAAAATCATTCGGTGCCCGTCACATAAAAAGGCGGACAGTAATTCGTGTTTTTCTATTAAACTGTAAGGAATTAGAGAAAACAATTGGAATAAGAAAGTTGCGCCTAGTCCATAGCTTTCCAACGCTATATCATTTGTATCATTCCGATATACGGTTGAAACAAATCACCCAAATTACTGTCCGCTCGTTTTTTGAGTACGTCCGAATTTCGGTATTTTCAAAATTGTTCAAAAACTGTGAGGATTTTGAAAACATGAAAAAGTTGCGCAATTTCATTATCTTGCCAACGGTATATACATTTCGATAAGAATTCAAAAACCGAACTAAAAGTTCGTTTTCTGGCCATATAGAAGCGTTTTCGTATTTTCAAAATTAAATTTAAACCGTGCAAAATCTGTGAAAAGTGTGAACATGAAAAAGTTGCGGTTTTTCATTATCTATCCAACGGTATATCATTTGTATAGTTCCGACAAATGGTTGGGAAACACGAAGTAGAATCAGTAGCTCTGAAGAAAATGGGAAGTTCACGTAAGTTCGACAGAAAGTTGAACCCTGTTATCCGGGAAGTACAACCTTGTGTCCAGGGAAGTACAAGTCGGTGCTCAGAATATTATTCTGCAACCGGTTGCAGAATAGGTCTGCTATTCTCGAACCGGTAGCTATTCTCGAACCACTTGTGAACTTCCTGCCTTTTCCTAGTGAACTTCTCGACGGAATACCAGAATTGTATGTTTGTGCGGACTGTATTTTCATGTTGATTTGCAAACCGCTTATTGGATTGATGTGTATAATATACCGTTGGATTCGTACGGAAATTTCGCAACTTTTTTGTGTTTATTGTTTTCCCAAATTCTGTACTATTTAAAACTAATTTTAAATATACAAAACAACGTTTTCGCGGATTTCTCTATTTTCGTGCAGTTTTGAGGTTCTAATTTTCAAACCGTTTATCGGATTGATGCGTATCATATGCCGTTGGAAAGCTGGTGACTAGGCGCACCTTATTTATGAAGAACACGTTTCTAAATTCTTTACAGTTTAAGAGCAGATTTGAAAATACGTGATTCCGCTTTTCAAACTTGTCGATTTTTCATACTGTTTTTTGGGGCTTGTTTCCGAACCACTCATCGGAATGTTCTAAATGATATTGCATTGGAAAGATATTGATTAGGCGTAGCTTTTTCATATTGAACATTTTTGCAAATTATAAACGGTTTAAGTTTAATTTTAGAAATATGTAAAATCGGAGACCACCGACACGACAACATTTCAATATTGGCTCATCTAGATTGATTAGGTGTGGCATTGAGGTGTTGGAGTATTAATAGAGTTATATTAGTGCTAATTGTATGTGGCGCCGGTCGATTTGCACAATAAAAGGCTTCAAGAACGATTTCTATGCATATGATTTCCGCCCAGAAAAATAGAGTACATGAGCTGCTCGAATATGGAAGTGAACGATATGAGTTAGTGAACTTCCGGTCACGGCATAAAAGTTTCAGGCATACTCAAAATGTACTTCCTACATGTTCAAAGTGAACTTTCGTGCCGGTACAAAGTGAAGTTTGACAAAAAAAAAAATTCCGGTATGTGCATGGTGAACTCCCCCTGTGTTCAAAGTTAATATTAAAAAAAATCAAACTTCCTCCGCGTTCAAAGGTAATATTGACAAAAAATAAATTTCCAACTTGGTTAAAGTGAATTTCGAGAAGAGTAAATTTTGGTCTTGTCAAAGGTAAACTTCCACACATCACAAGGTGAAGGTAAACTTCCACACATCACAAGGTGAACTTCCGTTCAGACAAAAGTTACTTTCTATCTTACCAACGTTATTTGGCAAAAAAATAAATTTTTGGTTTGTTTAAAGTGAACTTGTGCTCGGTAGAAAGTAAACTTTCGCCTCGACCAAACTGAATTTCGACAAAGATTAACTTTTTGGCATGCTAAAAGTGAACTTCCCCGCGGCAGAAGGTAGACTTCTGCTCATATCAAAGTGAAATTTAACAAAAAAGTAAATTCCCAAGCATGTTCGAGGTGAACTTCTGGTGCATTCAATGTGAACTTCTCGCTTTACAAAGGTGGACCCCAGGTAGCAAAACAACCACGGTAGTGGCCCATAGTCAACCTCTAGAACTGGGCAATCCACTATTTATTCAGGAACGGTAAATAACACATGAATGCAGAACATTATTTACTCAAGATCTATAAGAAAGTATGAATCCTACATAGGCACGTTGAAGTGCAGAAAAACTTCTCCCCTAAATACATGAGCTAATTCAAAAATATTATAGTGTCTTCCAGCCAAGCTCTACAAGTCTTGTTGAATTCATCGCTCAAGCTGCTACCCTGTAATAACATAATTTGTTAGGACTTTTGACATTTAGTAGAACAAGAACTCATCAATACATGAGTCTAAATAGAGTCTTATTTTCTTGATTAAAAATATATGTATATGCAGAACTTCCTAAGATATACAAATGAACTTCTTGATTTTTTATTATCAAATTTACTTTCTATTTATAAAACTGATTGGCCAGAGCTGCACGGCACACTGTATTAGAATCGATAAAAAATGTAAGACACAACAACAACAACAGTTCAGAAGCAGTGCACCATCAAACACAATTCTAATTAACCAACGGCAAATGGTTTTGCCAAAAGAAAATAAAGAACAAAAATAGTAGTGCACAAAGGTGAACTCCCATACAAAATAAAGGCTAATTCCCCACAATAGAAATGCACATTGTGCAATGCAAGATGTACGCTTAACGAATTAGGAAAAGTGAGCTTCACGGATTAGAAGTGCAAACTAGTCAGCAATCGCACAAGCACTGCACAATAATATGCTAACAAACAAAATTTCTAAAATAGAAATCAAATAGTACACGCCAAGTAGTAGTTCAGAACTGTGCACATGCTGCTACTACTGAACCAGGGAGCCGCGTCCACCACCTGGAAGCAGAGTTCTGGGCTTGCACCACGTCCAAAAATCAGCAATTGATATAGAAAAGCTAGCTTCTCACCACTAGCAGAGTTGGTACCCTCCGAGAGAATCCAGAGAGCTGTTTGAGTGGGAGAGATGGTACCTGGCGGAGGAGCACGCACCCACTCGCAGAAGGTATCGGCCAAGGAATCAGCAGCACAGGGCCCCGGCTAATAATTTTAGGACATGACCGCCACCAGCGCGACATGCTACTGCAGAAATCTGCCACGCCAACAAATGGAAGAAAATAGTTCATCAGTATACTGCATTTTTAAATGATGAATTTTTTCACTCGAAGATGCAAGTGAGCTTTGCAAGTATACTGCATTTTTTTCAAATGATATCCAATGAACATATCAGTCCACTTTGCGATTTGTGAATAGTAGTAGATGTGAACTTTGCGAATTAAGAGAAGTGAGCTTAACAGATTAGAAGAAGCGAACTCCTGATGATGTTGTTCCCTGTCGGACATTGCGGACGACATTGATGGACTTCCCATGGCTGCCAGCGATGGACTCCCAGGTCGCCAACAGTGGACTCCTGTCATAAAACTGCACTTTGCTGTGTCATAGTTTGAATGGTTTCCGAATCAAAGGGCATCATGTCCCCAAATTTATTTAAGAAAAGGTGGTGTTTAAAGTGATTGACATAGAATACAAGTGCTAACTCTTTCGTTTTGCCAAATAAACATGGCTCGCCTTTGTGCTGCCATGAAAGTAAAATGAATTCCATGCACATGATCGGTCTGAACTTTACATCAATTTGATAGGCAAAATACTGGGGGGAAAAGGTAACTGCATGCAATGAACTTTTTCTGAACCGTGTCTGAACTTCAAACAAACAATTGCTGGAAACTTCAACATCATGTTGTTGTTCAGATAGTTCAGGAGGGTGGGAGAATGTGGGTGACGTTATCGCCCATCCGCACGAGTGGACTGCCTGGTATGCTCCGCACTGCCCCTATCAAATTACTGAGCTGCAACATAACCAAACTGTCCAAGGATCCCGACCACTACATCCCGACGCCGTTGTCCCCCAGCGGTAGGTGCGGGTGAACTCCCCGGCAGCGCAGGGCGAACTGCCTAGGAGGAGCGAGACAGGGAAAAGGGGATCCTGGAGTTCTTCGCCAATATTTTTTCTTTTTAATGTTTTGTGATTTGAACTACTATACATTACTAGCATCAGAACTACTATACATTTAAATCTGAACTTCAATTTAGAGATAAAACTCAAGTAAAAAATGCACTACAGAAAATAAGGTATGTTCTCGTGTTTTTCATTTGAGAAGTGGAATATCATATATCATTTATATTTTACAGACTAGACTTAGGTTTTTCAGTAAATTAACCGCTCTACCTTAATAGGTGGACTTCCTTTTCTAAGCATACAAACCGGTCTAGAGCTCACGCACAAGACACGACTTCCGAATTACAATAAGCGAACCTCTTGACAAAAATATGAACAATTTTGACTCCACACTCAAGTGGAATTGAATTTCTCCCACGAACAGAGTGAATTTCCATGGATTCCTTTCTAATAAAAAAGTCACCTTTTTCATGGGATTTCTGTTTTTTGCTACCAGCCACGCATCAAATATTTGTACTGGTGAGGCTAATTAGAAACCACTACACAGTCAAAATATTACTGAACATTATTACTCATTCCTAATTTCTGTAAGAGAAACATGAAATAATACCAGCGTTGTGTATCATACCAAAAGCAATAAAATTTGAAAACCCACAAGACAACACAGGAGGGATTCAAAGAGCAGTGTTACTCGCGGAGCAGATGCAGCAGTGTGGGGCGGCAGCCTTGTCACTGGCGGCGTCGCTGTGCCAAGCGGAAGAGATGCATATGAAGGCACCGACAGGGAAGTCCGGTGTAGCTACATTTCTGCACATGGAGCTTTACAATATCAAAAAGAAATAAAATAATATTCCATCTAGCAAGAATATCTAAACCAAAGTAGCAGGAGATGTGAACTTCACGAATTAGGAGAAATGAACTCCACGGACTAGGAAAAGTGAGGTCTTCATCTCCGCACCTTTATTCCTGTTGTGCATTTGTGCTCGGCTGCTTCATGCAATGAAGAGCATGACTTGCAGTGACAACCGCAGGAGCCAGCCGCAAGAACTCCCAGCTCGTTGCAATGCTGCTTGTGGGTACTGTGATGATAGTTTAAGTCATATAAAAAAAGCAAACTTCATATATGGAAAAAGGTGCACTACGTCAATCAAGTAATGTGAACTTCAATAAAGAACTTCCACAGATCTTATTAGCATAAAAATCACAAACTCAAGTGCAGGCTTGTGAAGCTTTGTAGGTTTCAACTACTTTTGAGATTAGTACTGCTCAATTAGTTGCAGAAAAAATGTCAAATTGTTCTACCTTTTTGCTCTGATATTAATTTGTACAGACTTCTCTGGGCAAAATATAGATATTTCTTATTGTTAAGAATGAGTATAACAGCATAATAATAGGGAACATGAATGGAATCTTGAATGCATATGCATAGTTTACTAGATAATTACCTTAAGTTTAAGCGTTGAAATCCCCGTGGTGTATTACCGGATCATCATGCCACGTCTTAGATATAGCATAGTAGGCTCGGTCAAGTAGTGTTCCTTACATATAATAAAAAAGGCAGCATAAGGATAATAGTAGACAGTGGTAGATGGTTAAAATCAAACGAAATACTAGATAATGCTTTTATACATCAAAACAAGATTGCAGCAGTATGCATTTTTGTTCAAATGAACTTCATTTTATTTGCGGAGTGAACTTCACTTTTACAAAAGTGAACTCACCATTACCATTTAGTTTGTTTCATAGAAAAGTGAAATGAACTTTCACGGTGTGAAATTGAGCTTCCCATTATGTCCCAAGTAAACTGTCCAACAAAAGTGAAGATGGTTCGGCTATATTTGAACTTCAAGAATGCACAAGGCGAACTTTCTGACACAGAGAATTCTGAATCAGCATCAGGCAGTTCAGAGTTGTGCAGGTCATCGAGCAAGTTCACAAACCAGTCAGCAGCGGTTCGTAGAGAAACATACACCTTAGTTCAGGTGGCGGCGGAGATCCTGAATGGCCATGAGGGAGGCCAAGCATGTTGTCGAGGGAACAAGCAATAGTTCAGCTATGAACTAGCAGTAGTTCTTAACCAAAATATTGTAGTTTAGCTCTGAAGTTTGGGCAGTTCTAAACTAAAACAATAGCAGTTTTGCACTCGATTATGTAGTGAGAAAAGCCTCAGGACAATACATCATTAAAAGTGCACTTGTGTTTGTCTGTAATAAAATTGCTCAATGTTGTAAAAAATTACTCACTACTCAAACGAAATAAGCTCCTCATTAAAAATCTCTGGACAAGCAATACTGAACTCTGCCCCAAGAATTAAGCGGACTCCCACTCTAAAAAAAATAACTTTGTACCCTCTGTGGACCAAGTGAACTCTGCGACGAAAATGTGAACTTTATTCCCTGACGAATTGATTTCTGGCAACAACAAAAGGTGAACTTCATGCTACACAAAGTTACTTACTACGATCATTCAGTGCTATTTCAATTAAAAATCAAACGAACTTTTTCTCAGGAAGTATGAAACACCATGGTATGGATGGTGGACTGTAACATAAATTAACTCAGAAATGATGTTCTCTATGTACATATAGTGAACTTCGTTTTTCATAAAGAAGTATACTAACGTAATAGCCTACATCACTGTACCAAACTGAACTTCCAATTTTCCTATCAGGCACAGAGCAACAACACATACGTATACTTCAATTATCAGCAAGAAATAGGAATCAAAGTAGAGTAGAGAAGTGGAGTTCAGTTGAACGCACCAGTTCACATCAGTTGCAGAAGCAACACACTTCAGCTCATATCAGCATACGTTCGCATCAGGAAGCGAGCCAGCAGCATCGAGGCAGTCAAGGCCAGCACGCAGTCGGTGTTTGGGTGGCGGCACGACAGAGCTTTGGAGATGGAGGGGAACGGCGGACGTGTACACTCGTTTCCGAATCACAAGCACACATAGCCAGCAGCACTGCAGCAGGTCGTCGTTGAAATATATGATGCTGACACATTGACACCAACGGATCCGCGGGATGCAGGTCGTCGTTGAAACTCCGCCAAGTACCCCAAACGCCATCTTAAGAGAGCTCCAATTATTGTCAAATTTACTTACTTCCTGGAATAAAAGGTAGAGTATACTTGCATCAGTGCAATGATTATACTTCGATCAGTATGTAGAGACTATGGTTAGGTCCAGAAGAGACAAGAAACTGAATACTAAGATTGAAGAGACAAACGTAGCTTCTAAAATATCCCACGTAAATAAAACTACAGGGCACACAGTAGTGTTAACTCTGTAGTTCAGTTTAGTCATTAAATCAGTTAAAAACTTATTCACGATGAAGGGATATATGCCAATATGTCTAAATGGAAAAGGTTAACAATAATAATATGTGCCAACAAAATAATAATTGGCTGTAAAAACCATCACAAAGAACATAAAAAAGCACCCCGTTTCTTATCTTACTTGTGAACTCCCGCCGTGGCAACCAGTGGGTTCCCACAGCTGAACTTCTCCTCGACTCCACCGGCACGACAACAAATCGAGAATGACCTTGTGCTCTCCGAGCTCCTGGAAATATAAAAGTGAACTTTTGTCAATACAAAAAGGTGAACTTGAGTTATTTTCCTATTTGACACACATGAACAGCAAATGCATATATTTCATGTACTATTTTCCAAAAGACATCGTCAGAGAAACAAGCAATGAACTTTTCTAATATCGAAAAGTGAACTTCAGAAATTATTTTGTGTAATGTAATCGTCCAAACTTTGCTTGTAAAAAAAAGTTCAGACACCCCAGCAGTACACACCAGCAGTAGTTCAGAAACATTACAACGTCACCAGCACTTGTAAAATCAACCAACAGCAAAATCAATCCAAACATGAAGTGAAATTATAGCACAAACCAGAGCCTTGCCACCATGAAACAGATTAGGAGAGACGGAGGCCAGATTAGCTGTTGTGGACGCATTATTTAAGAAGAAATAAAAGAGAAACATGGGATAAAGGAAGCGAACTTCCCCTGTGTTGCCCTTGTATTGACGTTGTTGTCTCCAGATGCGATGTAGTAGGGGCTGAGGCTGCCGGCGGAGCTCGGGAGGGCCAGGCCGCCGGGGTACGGAGCAGCGATGAGGAGCATCACTGGGGCGAGATGTCGGGCTCTGGTGGACTCCCGTGGTGGCCATGGCGTCCTGCCGCTCGACGGTCCTAGGGGATTTGTTGGCACGCGAGCTGCAGGGAAGGAGATTACCAGCGCGCGAGCTGGGAGGAGGGGCGCCGCCGGGCTGGTAGTTTCGCGGGAGGCGGGGCCTGGGTGGTGGGGAGCTCCCGGCGCCGATGGAGGTGGGATTCGGGAAGAAGGTGGGGCGGGAGTTGGGGCCGGCCGCCGGGAAGAAGGCGGAGCCGGAGTAGGGGTTGGGGCGGCGACGCGGGCTTCCGCCGGGAAGAAGGCGGAGCGAGAGCTAGGGTTGGGCGGCGAGCGGGCTCCCGTCGGGAGTAAGGCGGAGAGGGAGCTCGGGTCGGGGCGGCGTCCCGTCGATAAGGAAAGGTTGGGAGGAGAATGGGGAGTTCGGGTCCAAGGGTCGTGCGGTTGGGAGGTGCGGATCGGGGAAGCGGAAGACTTGCTCTCGTGGGCGGTGGTCAAAAAACCGGCATACATAGTCCCCGAGTTTCGGTTTAAGTATGCAATACTTAGCGTGAAACAGCTCAAAAACCGGCATACATAGTCCCCGAGTTTCGGGTTAAGTATGCAATACTTAGCGTGGAACTGATCAAAAAACCGACATACATAGTCCCCGAGTTTAAGGTTAAGTATGCAATACTTAGCGTGAAACTGCTCAAAAAACCGGCATACATAGTCCCCGAGTTTCAGATTAAGTATGCAATAGTTAGCGTGAAACTGCTCAAAAACCTGGCATTCATTATACCTTCACTTAATCTTTGCAGGGCGTGCTGGAATCTCGGAAGAAACTGATCGAGCAGCTGCTCTAGGAGCACCGCAAGCTTTCCGACGCGCATGCCGCACTCCAACTCACGCACAACCAGTGCCGAGATTCATTTTTTGCTTATGTTTTTCTTTTCTGGCCGGCTTCCTCCCAACCGGTTTGTTCAGCTTTCTCAACCGGTTTCTTTTCTATGTAGTTGCACTACGGGACCCCACTCCGTTGGACGAACTCATCAACCACATTGCTGCTCTCCAAGGTTCGACTTGTTGTGCATTGTGTTTGCACTTTTTATTTTTTATCTTTCTAAGCTTTGCTATTCCGTTTTTCAGGCGAAAAGGAGAAACTTGCTGCCCAGCAACACTCCAAACAGAAGGCGCATAAGGAGCAGATTGGCCAGCTCAAAGAAGAATTGATCCTGCTGAAAGAGGCCATCAAGGCCGGAAAAGCGGAGGTGGAGGAGGCTAATACCGCATTGATCGAGTTGCAAGAGAAGGAGGTTAAAGAGGTCCAGGACCGGCTTTTCAAGGACATAGATGAGGAGAAGAGACTGCGCTCGTTGGAGAGGCAGCGTAACAATGAACTTGAACTGGTGCAGATCTCGTATGCCAAAATCATCAAGGACTTGGACGACAAAATCCGGAGTAAGTGTGTCTCCTCTTCCTTTTGCTTTCCTCTATTTTGCCGGCTTGTTCTTATACCGGTTTTTCTTACTTTTTTCTGCAGCTGTGTTTCTTGAGTCCCAGGAACGTGCCGAAGCGGCCGTTGCTAAGATCAGGGTCGCGGATCCGGCTTCTGATGACGCCCCATGGACCACAGAGGAATATGCCACTGCCCTCTCCGACCGCGTTTCTCATATGACCAATCTCGCCAAGCTTCCGGATGCCAATCCAAGTCTTGAAGTGCCTCTAGCCTGGAGAAACAGTGCCAAACCGGATTGATGCCATTGGCGACCGGCTCAAGGATTGTGGAGCTCGGCTTAACGAATGGCGACGTTCTTCTTCACGCTCTGGTGCCGATACCGCTCTGCAGTTTGTTTGCTCTTGGTAGGAATATATGGATTTGGATGCTCTGACCACGATGCGGGGCGATGCTCCTACCGACACCAATACGGATCTCACTGCCAAGCGCCTCGAGCGAGCCTACCAGGTGGCCCATTATGCCCCCGTCAGCACTTTCGTACCGGCGCCTGCAGACCTTGATGATGCAGACAGTAATGACGAAGAAGCTGAAGAAACCGCTCCAGAAGAAACTGCAGATGATGAACCAGCCGCCTCTGGCCAAGTCCCCGAGAGCTCCTCACCGGAATATGTGTGATAAACTTTGATCCTGTTTCTTAAAACAATCCGTGAAATGCCCTGTATGCCGGGTTCAATGATGTAATATATATCTTAAGTCCGTTCGGTCCGTAAACTTATTAGGTCCGGTATGTTTGAACCCGTTAAGTTTGGTTTGTGTGAACTCCTTATATCAAGTACTCCGGGTTCACTCCCGAGTTCAATTTAATGTTTGCTTAGCTCCTTGACCGTGGCTCTGTCTACCTCTTTTGGGTGTTTTGATGTATGAGGTCCAATGTCTTTTTGCCAAACACACAATCTCTTGAACTTAGAGAAAAAACTTCGAGTAGCTCGAAATGTTTCCAAAAAAACTGGTATAACCGGTGTTAGTTAAGTTTTATTCCGGATTGCTTTTTTTGTTTCCTTTGCCATTTTTCATGTGTTCGAGACCTTCCGGTTTTACTTGATTGCCATGAAGCCGGGTTGCGGACAATAGCAGAGTCGATAATTTTCTGGTAGGTTAAACACACTACTAAACCGGACGTTACATGCAATTTCGGCAAAGGCAGTCCCAGAGATACATTCGAGGTGTCGGCATATTATCCTTAGCAAATATTGAAAAAGTACAAGAACTCCCTACATTACATCTTTTAGGAATAGAAAGGGCGAAGTAGAGCTACATTCTATGGGCGCTTTCTTTCCTCCCCTGACCTATCCTTCCTTCCTTTCTTGGCATCTTGTGCGTCTATAAGATAGTAAGCATCATTGTGCAGGGCCTTTCTCACAATGGTGAACTTCTTGAAGCATCTCTTTTCCTTCTTCTGGCTCCACACGCCGCTGCAGAACTCCTGTGACACTTCTTTTGTACAGCTCCCCATTGATGATGGTGTAAGATTTGGACCTCCTTTGAATCCTTCGTGATTCTGTTTCTTCCGCTGGAAAATGGATCTTTCGAGCATGCTTTGTTCAGATGCGTGTAATCGATACACATCCGCCATGTCTTCGGGGCCTTCGGGTCTTCTTTCTTCTTCTCGACCAGCACCGGATTGGCTAGCCACTTAGTGTGTAGTGATACGTCCAATTTGCATCACTATTTTGTATCATAATTTGCTGTTATTCATTGATATATTTCATATTGGGACACAATACTTATGTTATTTCATCTATTTTGCATGTTTCATCATTATTGGAGGATCAAGCACCGGAGCCAGGATTCTGCTGGAAAAAGCACCGTCAGAACGCAATATTTCGGAAGATCAACTGTGGAAGGAAATTTCACGTAAATTCCTATTTTTCCAGATGACGGAGGGAGCCGAAGGGGGGAGAGAGGGGCTCAAGGTGGGGCCAGACCACGGCCGGCGCGGCCCATGGCCTGGCCGCGCCACCCTGTGGTGTGGGGGCCCCCCTTTCGCCTCCTTTTCTTCGCGTACTCCTTCGTCCCGAAAACCTAAGCCACAGAGAGGACCTCACGAAGGGTTACAGCTGCCTCTGCGGGGCGGAGAACACCAGAGAGAAAGAGCTCTCCGGCGGGCAGGAATCCGCCGGGGAAATTCCCTCCCGGATCGACGCCATCGCCATCGTCATCGAGCTGGACATCATCTCCATCATCATCATCATCATCTCCACCATCTACACCGCCATCACCACCGCTGCACCTCGTCACCGCTGTAACAATTTGGGTTTGATCTTGATTGTTTGATAGGGGAAACTCTCCCGGTGTTATTCTCTACTTGTTGTAGATGCTATTGAGTGAAACCATTGAACCAAGGTTTATGTTCAGATTGTTATTCATCATCATATCACCTCTGATTGTATTCCATATGATGTCTCGTGAGTAGTTCGTTTAGTTCTTGAGGACATGGGTGAAGTCTAAATGCTAGTAGTGAATTATGGTTGAGTAATATTCAATGTTATGATATTTAAGTTGTGGTGTCATTCTTCTAGTGGTGTCGTGTGAACGTCGACTACACGACACTTCACCATTTATGGGCCTAGGGGAGTGCATCTTGTATTCGGTTGCTAATTGCGGGGTTGCCGGAGTGACAGAAACCTGAGCCCCCGTTAGTACATCGATGCAAGAGGGATCGCAGGATCTCAGAGTTTAAGGCTGTGGTTAGATTTATCTTAATTACTTTCTTGTAGTTGCGGATGCTTGCAAGGGGTATAATCACAAGTATGTATTAGTCCTAGGAAGGGCGGTGCATTAGCATAGGTTCACCCACACAACACTTATCAAAACAATGAAGATTATTTAGCTACATGAAGCGAAAGCACTAGACTAAAATCCCCGTGTGTCCTCAAGAACATTTGGTCATTATAAGTAAACAAACCGGCTTGTCCTTTGTGCTAAAAAGGATTGGGCCACTCGCTGCAATTATTTCTCTCGCATTTTACTTACTCGTACTTTATTCATCTGCTACATCAAAACCCCTTGAATACTTGTTTGTGAGCATTTACAGTGAATCCTTCATCGAAACTGCTGCCAACACCTTCTGCTCCTCGTTGGGATCGACATTCTTACTTATCGAAGATACTACGATACACCCCCTATACTTGTGGGTCATCAAGACTATTTTCTGGCGCCGTTGCCGGGGAGTGAAGCGCTATTGGTAAGTGGAATTGGTAAGGAAAACCTTTGTTTGTGCTGATTTTATTTTTGCCTGCTGCTATAAGTCATTATGGAGAGATCTTCTCTTCAATTTCTATTTGGGAAATCTACTACTACTGCAACGGTAGTGGATGAAGCGCCAGGTGAGGAAGTAGTACCATATAAAATACCTATGAAAATTATTGAACGTGTTATGGATAACCGCTATGAAGGGGATGGAACTGTCCATCCTGGTGATCATTTATTGTTTTTGCATGAATTATGCGGGTTATTCAAATGTGCAGGTATTTCTATGAATGAAGTTAGGAAGAAACTATTCACTATATCGCTGTCTGGTAAAGCGGCGCATTGGTATAAATTGCTGAAGAATGGTGATTCTATTGATTGGGAGGACATTGTGCCTTTATTTTATTCCAAATTCTATCCTCCAAGTGAAATTCACAAAGATCGGAACCGCATATATAATTTCTGGCCTCATGATGGAGAGAGTATTGCCCAAGCTTGGGGGAGATTGAAGTCTTTAATGCTCAAATGCCCCATTCATGAGCTTCCTGGTAATGTTATTATTGATAATTTCTATGCAAGACTTTCTTTTCAAGACAAGACCTTGCTGGATACTTCTTGTTCTGGATCATTTACACGCAACAAAGAAGAGTTTAAAATGGACCTTCTTGATCGGATCCAAGAAAATACTGAAGGATGGGAGAACGACAAAGATAGAGAATCAGGTATAATTTATGATTATAAATGCATTGAAGTTTTTATGGATACTGATAAATTTCGTAATATGAGTGCTACATATGGTCTTGATTCCCAAGTTGTTGCAAATCTTTATAGAGCTTTTGCCTCTCATTATGAATTGCCTAAGAAGAATTTTGATAAGTATCATGAACCGTATAAAGATAAAGTTGATTCATCTGTAAACAAATGTTTAGTGATTGAAACTGTTGATAATGTTATTCCTGAAGCTTATATTGAAAAAACTCCTTTCCCTTCTAAAATGAAGGAGTACTCTGTCATATCTAGTGCGGTTAATAAAAGTGAAAAGAAACCTAAAGAACCTGAAGAACAAATTAAAATTGAACCTGCTGTTGCAATAGTTAAAGATCTTGTGACTGAAAATGTGGAGGATGGTCATATTATTTTCTGTGAAGATGCTTCTAATATTGTTTCACATCCTAATAAACCCAAACAAGTTAGTGTTCCTATGCTATCTGTTAGAATTGGTGATCATTGCTATTATGGTTTATGTGATATTGGTGCAAGTGTTAGTGCTATTCCTTATGAGCTTTACACGGAGATTATGCACGAAATTGGTTCTTGTGAACTTGAAGATATTGATGTGGTTATTCATCTGGCTAATAGAGAAACTATTTCTCCAATTGGTATTGTTCGAGATGTGGAAGTTCTATGTGGTAAGATTAAATATCCTGCTGACTTTTTGGTACTTGGTTCTGCTGCTAGTGATCATTGTCCTATCATTTTTGGTAGACCTTTTCTAAATACTTGTGGAGCTATTATAGATTGTAAGAAAGAGAAAATTTTGAATAGATTTGCTGGTGAACCTTATGAATTTAACTTTTCTAAATTTACCAAAACTCCTTATAAAGCTGACTTGCCTAGTAATGATTTTAAAATGGAGCAGTGTGCATCTATTGTTCTTGTTCCTAATAATCCTTTGCAGCAACATTTGGAGAATAGTGAAAGTGAAGCTTTTAGGAAAGAAAGAGATGAGCTTGAGGAAATTTTTCTTCGCCAACCTATTCTCAAGCATGATTTACCGGTGGAAGATTTGGGTACAACACCGCCACCAAAGGAAGATCCTGTTTTTGATTTAAAGCCTTTACCTGATAATCTTAAATATGCTCATATTGATGATAAGAAAATATATCCTGTTATTATTAGTTCTAAGCTTTCAGAGATTGAGGAAGAAAGGTTATTGGAAATATTGAAGAAACACCGAGGAGCTATTGGCTATACTCTTGATGATTTGAAAGGGATTTCTCCTTCTATTTGCCAACATGCTATTAATATGGAAGATGATGCAAAGCCTGTTGTTGAACATCAGCGTCGTCTAATTCCGAAGATGAAAGAGGTGGTAAGGAATGAGGTATTAAAACTTCTTGAAGCTGGTATTATATATCCTATTGCTGATAGTAGATGGGTTAGTCCTGTGCATTGTGTTCCTAAGAAAGGAGGAATGACTGTTGTGCCTAATGATAATGATGAGCTTATTCCTCAAAGAATAGTTGTAGGGTATAGAATGTGCATTGATTTTCGAAAAGTTAATAAAGTTACTAAGAAAGATCATTACCCTTTACCCTTTATTGATCAAATGCTAGAAAGGTTATCTAAAAATACTCATTTTTGCTTTCTTGATGGTTATTCTGGGTTTTCACAAATTGCTGTTAAAGCTAAAGATCAAGAGAAAACCACGTTTACTTGTCCTTATGGAACTTATGCTTATAGACGTATGCCTTTTGGTTTATGTAATGCTCCTGCTACTTTTCAAAGATGCATGTCTGCTATTTTTCATGGTTTTTGCGAAAGTATTGTAGAGGTGTTCATGGATGATTTTTCTGTCTATGGGAATTCTTTTGATAATTGCTTGCGAAACCTCGATAAAGTTTTGCAGAGATGTGAAGAAACTAACCTTGTTCTTAATTGGGAGAAATGCCACTTTATGGTTAATGAAGGAATTGTATTGGGACATAAAATTTCCGAGAGAGGTATTGAAGTTGATAGAGCTAAAGTTGAAGCAATTGAGAAGATGCCTTATCCGAGGGATGTTAAAGGTATTCGTAGTGTTCTTGGTCATGCTGGGTTTTATAGGAGATTTATTAAATATTTCTCTAAAATTTCAAAGCCTCTTACTAATCTTCTTCAAAAAGATGTACCTTTTGTTTTTGATGATGATTGTAAGGAAGCTTTTGAAACTCTAAAGAAAGCCTTAACAACTGCTCCTGTAGTCGAACCTCCTGATTGGAATTTGCCTTTTGAAATTATGTGTGATGCTAGTGATTTTGCTGTAGGCGCTGTTCTTGGACAGCGGGTAGATAAAAAATTAAATGTTATTCATTATGCTAGTAAGACTCTTGATGCTGCTCAAAGAAATTATGCTACAACTGAAAAAGAATTGTTAGCTGTAGTCTTTGCTTGTGACAAGTTTAGACCCTATATTGTTGATTCAAAAGTTACAATTCACACTGATCATGCTGCAATTAGATACCTTATGACAAAGAAAGATGCTAAGCCAAGGCTTATTAGATGGGTACTTCTGTTGCAAGAATTTGATTTACATATTATAGATAGGAAAGGAGCTGATAATCCTGTTGCTGATAATTTGTCTAGATTGGAAAATATTGCTTATGATCCTGTTCCTGTTAATGATAGTTTTCCAAATGAACAATTGGCTGTAATAAAGGTGAGCTCGCGAGAGAGCCCTTGGTATGCAGATTATGCTAACTTTATTGTTTCGAAGTATTTGCCTCCAACCTTTTCAGCTCAGCAAAGGAGGAAATTCTTTTATGACTTGAGGCATTATTTTTGGGATGACCCACACTTATATAAAGAAGGAGTAGATGGTATTATGCGAAGATGTGTTCCTGAATATGAACAACAGGAGATATTGAGTAAATGTCATGGTAGTGTTTATGGAGGACATCACGCTGGAGATAGAACCGCGCAAAAGGTTCTACAATCAGGTTTTTATTGGCCAACTCTCTTCAAAGATGCAAGGAAATTTATTTTATCTTGTGATGAATGTCTGATACGTCTCCAACGTATCGATAATTTCTTATGTTCCATGCCACATTATTGATGTTATCTACATGTTTTATACACATTATATGTCATATTTATGCATTTTCGGAACTAACCTATTAACAAGATGCCGAAGTGCCAGTTGTTGTTTTCTGCTGTTTTTGGTTTCAGAAATCCTAGTAACGAAATATTCTCGGAATTGGACGAAATCACCTCCCAGGTTCCTATTTTGCCCGGAAGCATCCAGAACACCCGAGAGCCGCAGGGGGCCCTGGTGGGCCAGATGACATGGTGGCGCGGCCCAGGCCCGGCCACCCTATGGTCTCGTCGCCTCGTTGACCCTCCTGCGCCGCCTCTTCGCCTATTTAAAGCCCCTGCATCGAAAACCCTTACAGAGAAAGCCACGATACGAGAAAAGTTCCGAGCCGCCGTCATCGCGAAGCCAAGATCGGGGGACAGGAGTCTCTGTTCCGGCACCCTGCCGGAGCGGGGAAGTGCCCCAAGGCTCCTCCATCGACACCGCTGCCATCTCCACCGCCATCTTCATCACCGCCTGCTCCCATGAGGAGGGAGTAGTTCTCCATCGAGGCTCGGGGCTGTACCGGTAGCTATGTGGTTCATCTCTCTCCTATGTAGTTCAATACAATAATCTCATGAGCTGCCTTACATGATTGAGATTCATATGATGATGCTTGTAATCTAGATGTCATTATGCTAGTCAAGTGGGTTTTACTTATGTGATCTCCGGAGACTCCTTGTCCCACGTGTGTAAAGGTGACAGTGTGTGCACCGTGTGGGTCTCTTAGGCTATATTTCACGAAGTACTTATTCACTGTTGAAGAGCGTAGTGAAGTGCTTATTTATATCTCTTGATGATTGCAATGTGCATCGTATCACAATTTATCTATGTGCTACTTTAGTGATGTGTTATTAAAGTAGTTTTATTCCTCCTGCATGTGTGCAAAGGTGACAGTGCGTGCACCGTGTTAGTACTTGGTTTATGCTATGATCATGATCTCTTGTAGATTGCGAAGTTAACTATTGCTATGATAATATTGATGTGATCTATTCCTCCTACATATGCATGAAGGTGACAGTGTGCATGCTATGCTAGTACTTGGTTTAGTCGTTTTGATCTATCTTACACTTAAGGTTACTTAAACATGAGCATTATTGTGGAGCTTGTTAACTCCGGCATTGAGGGTTCGTGTAATCCTACGCAATGTGTCCATCATCCAACAAAAGTGTAGAGTATGCATTTATCTATTCTGTTATGTGATCAATGTTGAGAGTGTCCACTAGTGAAAGTGTAATCCCTAGGCCTTGTTCCTAAATACTGCTGAGTTACTACTGCTTGTTTACTGTTTTACTGTGTTACTACTGCTGCAATACTACCACCATCAACTACACGCCAGCAAGCTATTTTCTGGCACCATTGCTACTGTTCATATATATTCATACCACCTGTATTTCACTATCTCTTCGCCGAACTAGTGCACCTATTAGGTGTGTTGGGGACACAAGAGACTTCTTGCTTTGTGGTTGCAGGGTTGCATGAGAGGGATATCTTTGACCTCTTCCTCCCTGAGTTCGATAAACCTTGGGTGATCCACTTAAGGGAAAACTTGCTGCTGTTCTACAAACCTCTGCACTTGGAGGCCCAACACTGTCTACAGGAAAGGAGGGGGAACGTAGACATCAAGCTAATTTTCTGGCGCCGTTGCCGGGGAGGAAAGGTAAAAGGTACTCACACTCCGGATCTCGGCTACTAAGCTATTTTCCGGCGCCGTTGTAAGTACTCAAAGCTATTTCCTTTAGACTCTGCAATTGCGACATTTGGTTTCTTGTTTACACTAGTTAGGCATAATGGAAAACAACAAAAATATGAGAGATCTTTATGAACTTTATCTTGAATTAGGACATGATGTGTTTGAAGAAAGAATTAAAAAACCCATGGAACTTTATATGCATGCTAATGGGAATGTTATTACTATGAATGCTTTGAACACCATTGTTGCTAATGCTATGGAAAATTCTAAGCTTGGGGAAGCTGGCTTTGATGAGCATGATATTTTTAGTCCCCCAAGCATTGAGGAGAAAATTTACTTTGATGATACTTTGCCTCCTATTTATGATGATTATAATGATAGTAGTCTTTTGTTACCACCTGTTATGGAGGATAAATTTGATTATGATTACAATATACCTCCTATATTTGATAGCTACTTTGTTGAATTTGCTCCCACTACAACTAATAAAATTGATTATGCTTATGTTGGGAGTAGTAATTATTTTATGCATGAGACTCATGATAAGAATGCTTTATGTGATAGTTATATTGTTGAGTTTGCTCATGATGCTACTGAAAGTTATTATGAGAGAGGAAAATATGGTTGTAAAAATTTTCATGTTACTAAAACACCTCTCTATGTGCTGAAATTTTTGAAGCTACACTTGTTTTATCTTCCTATGCTTGTTACTTTGCTCTTCATGAACTTGTTTATTTACAAGATTCCTATGCATAGGAAGCATGTTAGAATTAAATGTGTTTTGAATTTGCTTTTTGATTCTCTCTTTTGCTTCAACTCTCACCCTTATGTGAGCATCATTAAAACTGCTGAGCCCATCTTAATGGCTATAAAGAAAAGAACTTCTTGGGAGATAACCCATGTGTTTATTTTACTACAGCAATTTTTGTTTTGTTGAGTCTTGGAAGTTGTTTACTACTGTAGCAACCTCTCCTTATCATGTTTTTGTGCCAAGTAAAGTTTCTATGTCAAAGTTGATGTTATATTTGGGATCGCTGCGCAGAAACAGCATTGCTGTCTGTCACGAATCTGGGCACAATTCTCTGTAGAAAATTCGAAAAAATCTGCCAATTTACGAGCGTGATCCTCAGATATGTACGCAACTTTCATTAGTTTTGAGTTTTTCCATTTGAGCAAGTCTGGTGCCAGATTTAAATTCGTCTTTACGGACTGTTCTGTTTTTGACAGATTCTGCCTTTTATTTCGCATTGCCGCTTTTGTTAAGTTGAATGAGTTTCTTTGTTCCATTAACTTTCAGAAGTTTTGTGCAATGTCCAGAAGTGTTAAGAATGAGTGTGTCACCTCTGAACGTGTGAATTTTTGATTATGCACTAACCCTCTAATGAGTTTGCTTGAAGTTTGGTGTGAAGGAAGTTTTCAAGGGTCAATAGAAGAGGGTGATATAATGTGATCGAGAAGAGTGAAAGGTCTAAGCTTGGGGATGCCCCGGTGGTTCATCCCTGCATATTTCAAGAAGACTCAAGCATCTAAGCTTGGGGATGCCCAAGGCATCCCCTTCTTCATCGACAACTTATCAGGTTTCTTCTAGTGAAACTATATTTTTATTCCATCACATCCTATGTATTTTACTTGGAGCGTCTGTGTGCTTTTATTTTTGTTTTTGTTTTGTTATCTTAGTTCTCTGAATAAGTTCATCCTTGTGTGGGAGAGAGACACGCTCCGCTGGTTCGTATGAACACATGTGTTCTTAGCTCATAATATTCATGGCGAAGTTTCTTCTTCGTTAAATTGTTATATGGTTGGAATTGGAAAATGCTACATGTAGTAATTCTAAAATGTCTTGGGTAATGTGATACTTGGCAATTGTTGTGCTCATGTTTAAGCTCTTGCATCATATACTTTGCACCTATTAATGAAGAAATACATAGAGCTTGCTAAAATTTGGTTTGCATAATTGGTCTCTCTAAGGTCTAGATAATTTCTAGTATTGAGTTTGAACAACAAGGAAGACGGTGTAGAGTCTTATAATGTTTACAATATGTCTTTTATGTGAGTTTTGCTGCACCTGTTCATCCTTGAGTTTGCTTCAAATAACCTTGCTAGCCTAAACCTTGTATCGAGAGGGAATACTTCTCATGCATCCAAAATCCTTGAGCCAACTACTATGCCATTTGTGTCCACCATACCTACCTACTACATGGTATTTCTCCGCCATTCCAAAGTAAATTGCTTGAGTGCTACCTTTAAAATTCCATCATTCACCTTTGCAATATATAGCTCATGGGACAAAATAGCCTTAAAAACTATCGTAGTATTGAATATGTACTTATGCACTTTATATTTTATTAAGTTGCTTGTTGTGCGATAACCATGCTTCTGGGGAACGCCATCAACTATTGTTGAATATCATGTGAGTTGCTATGCATGTCCGTCTTGTCTGAAGGTCTATCATTTTAGTGGTTGGAGCATGCAAAATTGTTAGAGAAGAACATTGGGCCGCTAACTAAAGCCATGAATCATGGTTGAAGTTTCAGTTTTGGACATATATCCTCAATCTCATATGAGAATAATAACTTTGCTACATGCTTATGCATTTAAGAGGAGTCCATTATCTGTTGTCCATGTTGTCCCGGTATGGATGTCTAAGTTGAGAATAATCAAAAGCGAGAAATCCAAAATGCGAGCTTTCTCCTTAGACCTTTGTACAGGCGGCATGGAGGTACCCCTTTGTGACACTTGGTTGAAACATGGCATGCAAAGATCCGGTAGTCCAAGCTAAGTAGGACGAGGTGCGGGCACTATTAGTATACTATGCATGAGGCTTGCAACTTGTAAGATATAATTTTCATAACTCATATGCTTTATTACTACCGTTGACAAAATTGTTTCATGTTTTTAAAATAAAAGCTCTAGCACAAATACAGCAATCGATGCTTTCCTCTTTGAAGGACCTTTCTTTTACTTTTATTGTTGAGTCAGTTTACCTATTTCTCTCCACCTCAAGAAGCAAACACTTGTGTGAACTGTGCATTGATTCCTACATACTTGCATATTGCACTTGTTATATTACTTTATGTTGACAATTATCCATGAGATATACATGTTACAAGTTGAAAGCAACCGCTGAAACTTAATCTTCCATTGTGTTGCTTCAATGCCTTTACTTTGATTTATTGCTTTATGAGTTAACTCTTATGCAAGACTTATTGATGCTTGTCTTGAAGTACTATTCATGAAAAGTCTTTGCTTTATGATTCAGTTGTTTACTCATGTCATTACCATTGTTTTGACGCTGCATTCATCTCATATGCTTACAATAGTATGATCAAGGTTATGATGGCATGTCACTTAAGAAATTATCTTTGTTATCGTTTTACCTGCTCGGGACGAGCAGAACTAAGCTTGGGGATGCTGATACGTCTCCAACGTATCGATAATTTCTTATGTTCCATGCCACATTATTGATGTTATCTACATGTTTTATACACATTATATGTCATATTTATGCATTTTCTGGAACTAACCTATTAACAAGATGCCGAAGTGCCAGTTCCTGTTTTGCTGTTTTTGGTTTCAGAAATCCTAGTAACGAAATATTCTCGGAATTGGACGAAATCACCTCCCAGTTCCTATTTTGCCCGGAAGCATCCGAACACCCGAGAGCCAGAGGGGGGCCCTGTGGGCCCAGATGACATGGTGGCGCGGCCCAGGCCCTGGGCCCGCCCTATGGTCTCGTCGCCTCGTTGACCCTCCTGCGCCGCCTCTTCGCCTATTTAAAGCCCCTGCATCGAGGAAGCCACGATACGAGAAAAGTTCCAGAGCCGCCGTCATCGCGAAGCCAAGATCTGGGGGATAGGAGTCTCTGTTCCGGCACCCTGCCGAGCGGGGAAGTGCCCCGGAAGGCTCCTCCATCGACACCGCTGCCATCTCCACCGCCATCTTCATCACCGCTGCTGCTCCCATGAGGAGGGAGTAGTTCTCCATCGAGGCTCGGGGCTGTACCGGTAGCTATGTGGTTCATCTCTCTCCTATGTAGTTCAATACAATAATCTCATGAGCTGCCTTACATGATTGAGATTCATATGATGATGCTTGTAATCTAGATGTCATTATGCTAGTCAAGTGGGTTTTACTTATGTGATCTCCGGAGACTCCTTGTCCCACGTGTGTAAAGGTGACAGTGTGTGCACCGTGTGGGTCTCTTAGGCTATATTTCACGAAGTACTTATTCACTGTTGAAGAGCGTAGTGAAGTGCTTATTTATATCTCTTGATGATTGCAATGTGCATCGTATCACAATTTATCTATGTGCTACTTTAGTGATGTGTTATTAAAGTAGTTTTATTCCTCCTGCATGTGTGCAAAGGTGACAGTGCGTGCACCGTGTTAGTACTTGGTTTATGCTATGATCATGATCTCTTGTAGATTGCGAAGTTAACTATTGCTATGATAATATTGATGTGATCTATTCCTCCTACATATGCATGAAGGTGACAGTGTGCATGCTATGCTAGTACTTGGTTTAGTCGTTTTGATCTATCTTACACTTAAGGTTACTTAAACATGAGCATTATTGTGGAGCTTGTTAACTCCGGCATTGAGGGTTCGTGTAATCCTACGCAATGTGTTCATCATCCAACAAAAGTGTAGAGTATGCATTTATCTATTCTGTTATGTGATCAATGTTGAGAGTGTCCACTAGTGAAAGTGTAATCCCTAGGCCTTGTTCCTAAATACTGCTGAGTTACTACTGCTTGTTTACTGTTTTACTGTGTTACTACTGCTGCAATACTACCACCATCAACTACACGCCAGCAAGCTATTTTCTGGCACCATTGCTACTGTTCATATATATTCATACCACCTGTATTTCACTATCTCTTCGCCGAACTAGTGCACCTATTAGGTGTGTTGGGGACACAAGAGACTTCTTGCTTTGTGGTTGCAGGTTGCATGAGAGGGATATCTTTGACCTCTTCCTCCCTGAGTTCGATAAACCTTGGGTGATCCACTTAAGGGAAAACTTGCTGCTGTTCTACAAACCTCTGCACTTGGAGGCCCAACACTGTCTACAGGAAAGGAGGGGGAACGTAGACATCAATGTCAAAGAGTCGGTAATATCTCTAGACGCAATGAAATGCCTATGAATTATACTCTTGTTATTGAACCATTCGATTGTTGGGGATTCGACTTCATGGGTCCTTTCCCTTCTTCAGAAGGTAACACTCATATACTTGTCGCTGTTGATTATGTTACTAAATGGGTAGAAGCTATACCTACAAAGAGTGCTGATGGTGAGACCTCTATAAAAATGCTTGTAGATGTTATATTTCCTAGATTTGGAATACCTAGATATATTATGACTGATGGAGGTTCTCATTTTATTCATGGAGGTTTTAGAAAAACTCTTGCTAAGTATGATATTAATCATAGAATTGCTTCCGCTTATCACCCTCAAACTAGTGGTCAAGTAGAATTATCAAATAGAGAGATTAAAGCTATTTTGGGAAAGACTGTTAATAAATCTAGAAAGAATTGGGCTAGCAAATTGAAAGAAGCACTATGGGCTTATAGAACTGCTTATAAAAATCCTATGGGAATGTCACCTTATAAAATGGTTTATGGAAAAGCTTGTCATTTACCTTTAGAACTAGAGCACAAAGCTTATTGGGCTGTTAGAGAACTAAATAAAGATCCTAAACTAGCCGGTAATAAGAGGTTGCTGCAATTAAGTTCTCTAGATGAATGGAGAAGTGAAGCTTATGAAAATGCTAAACTCTTTAAAGAAAAAGTTAAGAAATGGCATGATAGAAGGATCATCAAAAGAGAATTTAATGTTGGAGACAAAGTCCTATTGTATCGGTCTCGTCTCAGATTCTTTGCAGGGAAATTACTCTCGAAGTGGGAAGGACCATATGTTGTTGAGGAGGTGTATCGTTCAGGAGCAATTAAAATTAGCTCTCTCCAAGGCAATGCCACACAAGTGGTGAATGGACAAAGACTCAAGCATTATATCTCGGGTGATTCTTATAATGTTGATGTTGATATTATTCAAGTGGAAACACCGGAGGCTTTCATCAAAGGACAAATTGACAGTCCGCCAGAACTCGACTTTGAATAGGTAACAGTACAGGTAATAAAAAGTCCGTGTTTACCTTTCCGAACATTATTTCTGCTGTTTTTGGAAAATATGAAAATTACGGAATCGAAACGGAGTGGAAAAGACGCGCGAGGGCCCGTCACCATAGGCCGGCGCGGGCCCCACCCTGGCCGCGCCGACCTATGGTGACAGCCCTCGGTCCCGTTTCCACTCGTTTTTGGAACCTTCCTTTTATCGTAAAAATATTTGCTATATAATCCCCCGGACCCCTGGAGGTCCGTATATCGTTTTCTCGTCGTGTTTTGTTTCGAGCTGTTTTCTGCCAGGATCTGCTTCGGATCTAGATCCACCATGTCCTCGTCGGGAACTCAGAAGGACAGCTTCTTTGATGTCGTCAACCCATACATGAACGAGCTGAAGATGCACCCCAAAGAGTTGCTGCTCGTGGATGGAGAGTTGCAGATCAAAGATGTCCAGGGTCCTAAGGGAGAAGGGAGTTTGGAAGACAGGATGGAGAAACTGGAACAAGAGGTTTTCAACTACAAGAAGATGGCTGAGCGTGAAGTGGACATCTTTCACAAGATTGTGTCTGAACTCATTGATGGACACAAGAAGGAGACTGCAAAGTTGTGGGACGATATCTTCTCACTTCACGACACCACCAACAAACTCCAAGCTCAACTTTATGATGTTCATAATCAAAACTGTGAGTATGAAAACAGGTTTAAGCGCATAAGTCATGCTGCTAGTTTCAGGTTTCCCGAGACCAAGATGTCTTTTGTTGATGGAGGCCCCTTCCATGGAAGTCTGATGACGGCAAAAATTCACCATCATCACCGAAGGAGTAATTCATCATCGGTATTGGCATCCCCTTGGTTTGTTCCAAGCTTGGGGGTGCCGCGGTATCACATCATCACTACCTTTATCTTTTACTATCAAGTAGTGTCATATCATGAGTAGGGAAGTTATCATATGGAATAGTATGCAATGTGGAAGTATCTCTCTTAGTTGGTTATCTATGTATCCGTTGGTGTGAGTTATCGTTATGGAATATTAATGAGAAGTCTTATCATTTACTTTTTACACACCTTATTTTAGTTTGCAATCTCCATTATATAATTACTCTTGACATTAGTATTGATATCACTTTGGGAGCATCAAGTAAATCTATTTGGTTTTGGCAAACTTAGCATTGGTCAATAGCAACAACACCCTGATGTTTAAATAAAAGAGAGAAATACACTTAGATACATTACTCTATTATCTCTATGCTAATGAGTTTAGTATTCTGAAGTTAAAATTGCTTGTGCTTATGAGAAAGATGCATGATTGTTTCTATCATATGTATATTTGTTTGTTTCCCTCAACCTTTATGCTTGCTATCAAACCTTGCTAGCCAAAGACCTGTATCGAGAGGGAATGCTTCTCATACATCCATAACCTTAGACCAAACCTATGCCATTTGTGTCCACCATACCTACCTACTACATGGTATTTTCTGCCATTCCAAGTAAATACTTCATGTGCTACCTTTAAATAATTCAAACTATACTACTCCTTATTTGTGTCAATGTTTTATAGCTCATGAGGAAGTATGTGGTGTTTTATCTTTCAATCTTGTTGGGCGGACTTTCACCAATGGACTAGTGGCACATCCGCTTTTCCAATAATTTTGCAATAAGAGCTGGCAACGGGGTTCCCAGCCCCAATTAATAACTTTCATTAATAATTCTCTTCACATGTTTTGCCCTGATTTATCAGTAAGCAACTTAATTTTGCAATAGACACTTCTCCATGGTATGTGAATGTTGGAAGGCACCCGAGGATTCGGTTAGCCATGGATTGAGAAAGCCAAGGTTGGGGGGAGTGTCATCCTTAATAAAACTAAAATACATGTGTAAACAAAAGAGAAGGGGGATGATCTACCTTGCTGGTAGAGATGCCGTCCCTCATGGGAGCCGCTCTTGGAAGGTTCGTTTGGCAAGGGGTTAGAGTGCCCGCTACCATTCGTTGACAACAACAAACACCGCTCAAAATCTTACTTTTATGCTCTTTATATGATTTCAAAACTTGAAAAGCTCTAGCACATGATTTAATCCCTGCTTCCCTCTGCGAAGGGCATATCTTTTACTTTTATGTTGAGTCAGTAAACCTATTTCCCTCTATCTCAAGCAAGCAATTGAGTTGTTGTAAACCAACCATTTATGCTATGATTCAGTTAATCATGTCTTTTATACTTTCTTGTTTAGTACAAATTTTATCTGAATGAATATGACTTTGAAGTTATCAATGATTATGAGGAGATTGTTATGATTGAATATGAAAGCCCAGCTATATAAATTCTAATATGAAAGCTTTGGTTAGAAGTACAATCCGTTAGTAGTTCTCTGACCAAGAACAAAGTTTGCCACCACCAACTATGATTTCTTATGCACCTTTACTTGTGATTTCTCTTTACTTATTTCAAGATGAGTTATATGAGGAAGTTGTTTACTAAAATGTCTTGTGTGAATGAACATGATGCTTCTTGTCCGTATTTTATTTATCGACTCTTCACTCCATAAACATGTGGTCTTGTTTATCGAGCTCAGTTTCGCTTGGGGACAAGCGAGGTCTAAGCTTGGGGGAGTTGATACGTCCAATTTGCATCACTATTTTGTATCATAATTTGCTGTTATTCATTGATATATTTCATATTGGGACACAATACTTATGTTATTTCATCTATTTTGCATGTTTCATCATTATTGGAGGATCAAGCACCGGAGCCAGGATTCTGCTGGAAAAAGCACCGTCAGAACGCAATATTTCGGAAGATCAACTGTGGAAGGAAATTTCACGTAAATTCCTATTTTCCAGATGACGGAGGGAGCCAGAAGGGGAGCAGAGAGGGCTCAAGGTGGGCCCACAGGCCGGCGCGGCCCATGGCCTGCCGCGCCACCTGTGGTGTGGGGCCCCACACCCCTTTCGCCTCCTTTTCTTCGCGTACTCCTTCGTCCCGAAAACCTAAGCCACGGAGAGGACCTCACGAAGGGTTACAGCCGCCTCTGCGGGGCGGAGAACACCAGAGAGAAAAGAGCTCTCCGGCGGGCAGGAATCCGCCGGGAAATTCCCTCCCGGAGGGGGAAATCGACGCCATCGCCATCGTCATCGAGCTGGACATCATCTCCATCATCATCATCATCATCTCCACCATCTACACCGCCATCACCACCGCTGCACCTCGTCACCGCTGTAACAATTTGGGTTTGATCTTGATTGTTTGATAGGGGAAACTCTCCCGGTGTTATTCTCTACTTGTTGTAGATGCTATTGAGTGAAACCATTGAACCAAGGTTTATGTTCAGATTGTTATTCATCATCATATCACCTCTGATTGTATTCCATATGATGTCTCGTGAGTAGTTCGTTTAGTTCTTGAGGACATGGGTGAAGTCTAAATGCTAGTAGTGAATTATGGTTGAGTAATATTCAATGTTATGATATTTAAGTTGTGGTGTCATTCTTCTAGTGGTGTCGTGTGAACGTCGACTACACGACACTTCACCATTTATGGGCCTAGGGAGTGCATCTTGTATTCGGTTGCTAATTGCGGGGTTGCCGGAGTGACAGAAACCCCCCCGTTAGTACATCGATGCAAGAGGGATCGCAGGATCTCAGAGTTTAAGGCTGTGGTTAGATTTATCTTAATTACTTTCTTGTAGTTGCGGATGCTTGCAAGGGGTATAATCACAAGTATGTATTAGTCCTAGGAAGGGCGGTGCATTAGCATAGGTTCACCCACACAACACTTATCAAAACAATGAAGATTATTTAGCTACATGAAGCGAAAGCACTAGACTAAAATCCCCGTGTGTCCTCAAGAACATTTGGTCATTATAAGTAAACAAACCGGCTTGTCCTTTGTGCTAAAAAGGATTGGGCCACTCGCTGCAATTATTTCTCTCGCATTTTACTTACTCGTACTTTATTCATCTGCTACATCAAAACCCCTTGAATACTTGTTTGTGAGCATTTACAGTGAATTCTTCATCGAAACTGCTGCCAACACCTTCTGCTCCTCGTTGGGATCGACACTCTTACTTATCGAAGATACTACGATACACCCCTATACTTGTGGGTCATCAAGACTATTTTCTGGCGCCGTTGCCGGGGAGTGAAGCGCTATTGGTAAGTGGAATTGGTAAGGAAAACCTTTACTGTTTGTGCTGATTTTATTTCTGCCTGCTGCTATAAGTCATTATGGAGAGATCTTCTCTTCAATTTCTATTTGGGAAATCTACTACTACTGCAACGGTAGTGGATGAAGCGCCAGTGAGGAAGTAGTACCATATAAAATACCTATGAAAATTATTGAACGTGTTATGGATAACCGCTATGAAGGGGATGGAACTGTCCATCCTGCCCATTTCCCTGTTGCACATTGATGTGCAGGGTTAGGTTATTCACTATATCGCTACGGGGGAGATTCTATTGATTGGGAGGACATCCCTTTATTTTATTCCAAATTCAAAAAAAATTGAACCGCATATATAATTTCTGGCCTCATGATGGAGAGAGTCCAGCGCTTGGGGCCGCGCTCAAATGATTCATGACTGCAAGACTGATAATTATGCAAACCTTGCAAGACTACACTTCTTCTGGAGACACCACAAAGAGAAGAATTTAAAATGGACCTTCTTGATCGGATCCAAGAAAATACTGAAGGATGGGAGAACGACAAAGATAGAGAATCAGGTATAATTTATGATTATAAATGCATTGAAGTTTTTATGGATACTGATAAATTTCGTAATATGAGTGCTACATATGGTCTTGATTCCCAAGTTGTTGCAAATCTTTATAGAGCTTTTGCCTCTCATTATGAATTGCCTAAGAAGAATTTTGATAAGTATCATGAACCGTATAAAGATAAAGTTGATTCATCGTAAACAAATGTTTAGTGATTGAAACTGTTGATAATGTTATTCCTGAAGCTTATATTGAAAAAACTCCTTTCCCTTCTAAAATGAAGGAGTACTCTGTCGTATCTAGTGCGGTTAATAAAAGTGAAAAGAAACCTAAAGAACCTGAAGAACAAATTAAAATTGAACCAGCTGTTGCAATAGTTAAAGATCTTGTGACTGAAAATGTGGAGGATGGTCATATTATTTTCTGTGAAGATGCTTCTAATATTGTTTCACATCCTAATAAACCCAAACAAGTTAGTGTTCCTATGCTATCTGTTAGAATTGGTGATCATTGCTATTATGGTTTATGTGATATTGGTGCAAGTGTTAGTGCTATTCCTTATGAGCTTTACACGGAGATTATGCACGAAATTGGTTCTTGTGAACTTGAAGATATTGATGTGGTTATTCATCTGGCTAATAGAGAAACTATTTCTCCAATTGGTATTGTTCGAGATGTGGAAGTTCTATGTGGTAAGATTAAATATCCTGCTGACTTTTTGGTACTTGGTTCTGCTGCTAGTGATCATTGTCCTATCATTTTTGGTAGACCTTTTCTAAATACTTGTGGAGCTATTATAGATTGTAAGAAAGAGAAAATTTTGAATAGATTTGCTGGTGAACCTTATGAATTTAACTTTTCTAAATTTACCAAAACTCCTTATAAAGCTGACTTGCCTAGTAATGATTTTAAAATGGAGCAGTGTGCATCTATTGTTCTTGTTCCTAATAATCCTTTGCAGCAACATTTGGAGAATAGTGAAAGTGAAGCTTTTAGGAAAGAAAGAGATGAGCTTGAGGAAATTTTTCTTCGCCAACCTATTCTCAAGCATGATTTACCGGTGGAAGATTTGGGTACAACACCGCCACCAAAGGAAGATCCTGTTTTTGATTTAAAGCCTTTACCTGATCTTAAATATGCTCATATTGATGATAAGAAAATATATCCTGTTATTATTAGTTCTAAGCTTTCAGAGATTGAGGAAGAAAGGTTATTGGAAATATTGAAGAAACACCGAGGAGCTATTGGCTATACTCTTGATGATTTGAAAGGGATTTCTCCTTCTATTTGCCAACATGCTATTAATATGGAAGATGATGCAAAGCCTGTTGTTGAACATCAACGTCGTCTAATTCCGAAGATGAAAGAGGTGGTAAGGAATGAGGTATTAAAACTTCTTGAAGCTGGTATTATATATCCTATTGCTGATAGTAGATGGGTTAGTCCTGTGCATTGTGTTCCTAAGAAAGGAGGAATGACTGTTGTGCCTAATGATAATGATGAGCTTATTCCTCAAAGAATAGTTGTAGGGTATAGAATGTGCATTGATTTTTGAAAAGTTAATAAAGTTACTAAGAAAGATCATTACCCTTTACCCTTTATTGATCAAATGCTAGAAAGGTTATCTAAAAATACTCATTTTTGCTTTCTTGATGGTTATTCTGGGTTTTCACAAATTGCTGTTAAAGCTAAAGATCAAGAGAAAACCACGTTTACTTGTCCTTATGGAACTTATGCTTATAGACGTATGCCTTTTGGTTTATGTAATGCTCCTGCTACTTTTCAAAGATGCATGTCTGCTATTTTTCATGGTTTTTGCGAAAGTATTGTAGAGGTGTTCATGGATGATTTTTCTGTCTATGGGAATTCTTTTGATAATTGCTTGCGAAACCTCGATAAAGTTTTGCAGAGATGTGAAGAAACTAACCTTGTTCTTAATTGGGAGAAATGCCACTTTATGGTTAATGAAGGAATTGTATTGGGACATAAAATTTCCGAGAGAGGTATTGAAGTTGATAGAGCTAAAGTTGAAGCAATTGAGAAGATGCCTTATCCGAGGGATGTTAAAGGTATTCGTAGT
Organism: Lolium multiflorum; assembly: GCA_030979885.1. Lineage (NCBI taxonomy): Eukaryota > Viridiplantae > Streptophyta > Magnoliopsida > Poales > Poaceae > Lolium > Lolium multiflorum. The sequence goes on from CM061751.1 coordinate 107,741,919, forward strand.
GTTCTTGGTCATGTCGGGTTTTATAGGAGATTTATTAAAGATTTCTCTAAAATTTCAAAGCCTCTTACTAATCTTCTTCAAAAAGATGTACCTTTTGTTTTTGATGATGATTGTAAGGAAGCTTTTGAAACTCTAAAGAAAGCCTTAACAACTGCTCCTGTAGTCGAACCTCCCGATTGGAATTTGCCTTTTGAAATTATGTGTGATGCTAGTGATTTTGCTGTAGGCGCTGTTCTTGGACAGCGGGTAGATAAAAAATTAAATGTTATTCATTATGCTAGTAAGACTCTTGATGCTGCTCAAAGAAATTATGCTACAACTGAAAAAGAATTGTTAGCTGTAGTCTTTGCTTGTGACAAGTTTAGACCCTATATTGTTGATTCAAAAGTTACAATTCACACTGATCATGCTGCAATTAGATACCTTATGACAAAGAAAGATGCTAAGCCAAGGCTTATTAGATGGGTACTTCTTTGCAAGAATTTGATTTACATATTATAGATAGGAAAGGAGCTGATAATCCTGTTGCTGATAATTTGTCTAGATTGGAAAATATTGCTTATGATCCTGTTCCTGTTAATAATAGTTTTCCAAATGAACAATTGGCTGTAATAAAGGTGAGCTCGCGAGAGAGCCCTTGGTATGCAGATTATGCTAACTTTATTGTTTCGAAGTATTTGCCTCCAACCTTTTCAGCTCAGCAAAGGAGGAAATTCTTTTATGACTTGAGGCATTATTTTTGGGATGACCCACACTTATATAAAGAAGGAGTAGATGGTATTATGCGAAGATGTGTTCCTGAATATGAACAACAGGAGATATTGAGTAAATGTCATGGTAGTGTTTATGGAGGACATCACCGGAGATAGAACCGCGCAAAAGGTTCTACAATCAGGTTTTTATTGGCCAACTCTCTTCAAAGATGCAAGGAAATTTATTTTATCTTGTGATGAATGTCAAAGAGTCGGTAATATCTCTAGACGCAATGAAATGCCTATGAATTATACTCTTGTTATTGAACCATTCGATTGTTGGGGATTCGACTTCATGGGTCCTTTCCCTTCTTCAGAAGGTAACACTCATATACTTGTCGCTGTTGATTATGTTACTAAATGGGTAGAAGCTATACCTACAAAGAGTGCTGATGGTGAGACCTCTATAAAAATGCTTGTAGATGTTATATTTCCTAGATTTGGAATACCTAGATATATTATGACTGATGGAGAGTTCTCATTTTATTCATGGAGGTTTTAGAAAAACTCTTGCTAAGTATGGTATTAATCATAGAATTGCTTCCGCTTATCACCCTCAAACTAGTGGTCAAGTAGAATTATCAAATAGAGAGATTAAAGCTATTTTGGGAAAGACTGTTAATAAATCTAGAAAGAATTGGGTTAGCAAATTGAAAGAAGCACTATGGGCTTATAGAACTGCTTATAAAAATCCTATGGGAATGTCACCTTATAAAATGGTTTATGGAAAAGCTTGTCATTTACCTTTAGAACTAGAGCACAAAGCTTATTGGGCTGTTAGAGAACTAAATAAAGATCCGAAACTAGCCGGTGATACGTCTCCAACGTATCGATAATTTCTTATGTTCCATGCTACTTTATTGATGATACCTACATGTTTTATGCACATTATATGTCATATTTATGCATTTTCTGGAACTAACCTATTAACAAGATGCCGAAGAGCCAGTTCTTTTTTCTGCTTTTTGGTTTCAGAAATCCTAGTAAAGAAATATTCTCGGAATTGGACGAAACTTTCGCCCAGGGTCCTATTTTTGCACGAAGCTTCCGAAGACCGAAGAGATAACGAAGTGGGGCCACGAGGCGGCCAGAGGGTAGGGCGGCGCGGCCCAGCCTTGGCCGCGCCGCCTGGGGCCTCGTGTGGCCCTGCGTTGACCCTCCGCCTCTTAAAGCCTCCGTCGCGAAACCCCGCCGAGAGCCACGATACGGAAAACCTTCCAGAGGCCGCCGCGAATCCCATCTCGGGGATTCGGATCGCCTCCGGCACCCTGCCGGAGGGGGATTCATCTCCCGGAGGACTCTACGCCGCCATGGTCGCCTCCGGAGTGATGAGTGAGTAGTTCACCCTGGACCATGGGTCCATAGCAGTAGCTAGATGGTCGTCTTCTCCTTGTTGTGCTTCATTGTTGGATCTTGTGAGCTGCCTAACATGATCAAGATCATCTATCTGTAATACTATATGTTGTGTTTGTCGGGATCCGATGGATAGAGAGTACTATGATTATGGTGATTATCAATCTATTGTTTATGTGTTGTTTATGATCTTGCATGCTCTCCGTTACTAGTAGAGGCTCTGGCCAAGTTTGTACTCTTAACTCCAAGAGGGGGTATTTATGCTCGATAGTGGGTTCATGCCTCCATTGAATCTGGGACAGTGACAGAAAGTTCTAAGGTTGTGGATGTGCTGTTGCCACTAGGGATAAAACATTGATGCTATGTCTAAGGATGTAGTTGTCAATTACATTACGCACCATACTTAATGCAATTGTCTGTTGCTTTGCAACTTAATACGGAGGGGTTCGGATGATAACCTGAAGGTGGACTTTTTAGGCATAGATGCAGTTGGATGGCGGTCTATGTACTTTGTCGTAATACCCAATTAAATCTCACTATATTTATCATATCATGTATATGAATTGTTATGTCTTTCTCTATTTGTCAATTGCCCGACTGTAATTTGTTCACCCAACATGCTTTTATCTTATGGGAGAGACACCTCTAGTGAACTGTGGACCCCGGTCCTATTCTTTACATAGCATACAATCTACTGCAATACTTGTGTTTACTGTTTTCTTTGCAAACATCTTCCACTCGATATGTTTAATCCTTTGTTACAGCAAGCCGGTGAGATTGACAACCTCACTGTTTCGTTGGGGCAAAGTACTTTGGTTTTGTTGTGCAGGTTCCGCGTTGGCGCCGGAATCCCTGGTGTTGCGCCGCATCACATTTCGCGACCATCAACCTTCAACGTGCTTCTTGGCTCCTACTGGTTCGATTAAACCTTGGTTTCTTTCTGAGGGAAAACTTGCCAGTGCGCATCATACCTTCCTCTTGGGGTTCCCAACGGACGTGTACATCTACGCGCATCAAGCACTTTTTCTGGCGCCGTTGCCGGGGAGATCAAGACACGCTGCAAGGGGAGTCTCCACTTCTCAATCTCTTTACTTTGTTTTTGTCTTGCTTTATTTTATTTACTACTTTGTTTGCTGCACTAAATCAAAACACAAAAAAAATTAGTTGCTAGTTTTACTTTATTTACTGTCTTGCTCTCTATATCAAAAACACAAAAAAATTAGTTACTTATCTTTACTTTATTTGCCTAGTTTACTTTATTGCTGTTATCATGAGTAATCCTGAAGTTGAAGTTCGTTCTTTTAAGCAACAAGGTGGAGAAAGTTTTAAAGATGCTTGGTATAGAATTAGTAATGCTCATCAAAGGTGCATTAAGAAACACTCCACCACTATCCTTCTTAGGAACTTTTATGTTGGTTTATCTAGTTGGAATAGATATGTTCTTGATACTCTTTCGGGAGGTAATTTCCTAGGTACTCCCGCTTTAGAAGCTAGTTGCATCATTGAGAGTCTAGTTGGAATACCACCTGTTAATGAAGTTAAAATTGAAATCTCTCTTGAAGATGTTATGAAAAAATTGGAAACCATAGAGAAAAATTTTCCAAGTGTTGAAACTAAATTGGGAATGTTATTTGACAAAACTTATGAACTTGATAAATCCTTAGGAGGAATTGATGAAAAAATTAGTGTCCTAGGAACTTGTGTAGTCCATGATAATCAAACCAATAGGATTGATGAACTTGAAAAAGCTATGGGAACCTTGGGTTCAACCTTTTCTTCTCTCAAGTATAATGAGAAAGCTTATGTGGGTAAAGAGCAAAAATTCATGTACGCCTCTAAAGTGCCTAAACAAAAGAATTACTATAGGCCTAAAATTGCTAAAACCCCTAGCACCACTATAGAAAATTTAGATAATGGAGCACCTAAAGTACCCTCTGCAACAAGTTGTGTTTGCATGAAAAATAATAATGTTGATGCTTCTACTCTCGATGTTACTTGATTTACACTTTCTGCGCCTAGCTGAAAGGCGTTAAAGAAAAGCGCTTATGGGAGACAACCCATGTTTTTACCTACAGCAATTTTTTGTTTTGTTGAGTCTTGGAAGTTGTTTACTACTGTAGCAACCTCTCCTTATCATGTTTTTGTGCCAAGTAAAGTTTCTATGTCAAAGTTGATGTTATATTTGGGATTGCTGCGCAGAAACAGCATTGCTGTCTGTCACGAATCTGGGCACAATTCTCTGTAGAAAATTCGAAAAAATCTGCCAATTTACGAGCGTGATCCTCAGATATGTACGCAACTTTCATTAGTTTTGAGTTTTTCCATTTGAGCAAGTCTGGTGCCATCTCTAAATTCGTCTTTACGGACTGTTCTGTTTTTGACAGATTCTGCCTTTTATTTCGCATTGCCTCTTTTGCTATGTTGGATTTATTTCTTTGATCCATTAATGTCCAGTAGCATTATGCAATATCCAGAAGTGAAAATAATGATTGTGTCACCTCTGAATGTGTGAATTATTAATTGTGCACTAACCCTCTAATGAGTTTGCTTGAAATTTGGTGTGAAGGAAGTTTTCAAGGGTCAAGAGAGGAGTATGATATACTATGATCAAGAGGAGTGAAAGCTCTAAGCTTGGGGATGCCCCGTGGTTCACCCCTGCATATTTTAAGAAGACTCAAGCGTCTAAGCTTGGGGATGCCCAAGGCATCCCCTTCTTCATCGACAACATCATCAGTTCCTCCCCTGAAACTATATTTTTATTCAATCACATCTTGTGTTCTTTACTTGGAGCGTCGGTTTGTTTTCGTTTTTGTTTTTTGTTTGAATAAAATGGATCCTAGCATTCACTTTGTGGGAGAGAGACACGCTCCGCTGTTGCATATGGACACATGTGTCCTTAGGCTTTACTCATAATGTTCATGGCGAAGTTTCTTCTTCGTTAAATTGTTATATGGTTGGAATTGGAAAATGCTACATGTAGTAATTCTAAAATGTCTTGGATAATGTGATACTTGGCAATTGTTGTGCTCATGTTTAAGCTCTTGCATCATATGCTTTGCACCCATTAATGAAGAAATACATAGAGCTTGCTAAAATTTGATTTGCATATTTGGTTTCTCTAAGGTCTAGATAATATCTAGTATTGAGTTTTGAACAACAAGGAAGACGGTGTAGAGTCTTATAATGTTTACAATATGTCTTTTATGTGAGTTTTGCTGCACCTGTTCATCCTTGAGTTTGCTTCAAATAACCTTGCTAGCCTAAACTTTGTATCGAGAGGGAATACTTCTCATGCATCCAAAATCCTTGAGCCAACTACTATGCCATTTGTGTCCACCATACCTACCTACTACATGGTATTTCTCCGCCATTCCAAAGTAAATTGCTTGAGTGCTACCTTTAAAATTCCATCATTCACCTTTGCAATATATAGCTCATGGGACAAAATAGCCTTAAAAACTATCGTAGTATTGAATATGTACTTATGCACTTTATCTTTTATTAAGTTGCTTGTTGTGCGATAACCATGCTTCTGGGGAACGCCATCAACTATTGTTGAATATCATGTGAGTTGCTATGCATGTCCGTCTTGTCTGAAGGATCTATCATTTTAGTGGTTGGAGCATGCAAAATTGTTAGAGAAGAACATTGGGCCGCTAACTAAAGCCATGAATCATGGTTGAAGTTTCAGTTTTGGACATATATCCTCAATCTCATATGAGAATAATAATTGTTGCTACATGCTTATGCATTTAAGAGGAGTCCATTATCTGTTGTCCATGTTGTCCCGGTATGGATGTCTAAGTTGAGAATAATCAAAAGCGAGAAATCCAAAATGCGAGCTTTCTCCTTAGACCTTTGTACAGGCGGCATGGAGGTACCCCTTTGTGACACTTGGTTGAAACATGGCATGCAAAGATCCGGTAGTCCAAGCTAAGTAGGACGGTGCGGGCACTATTAGTATACTATGCATGAGGCTTGCAACTTGTAAGATATAATTTTCATAACTCATATGCTTTATTACTACCGTTGACAAAATTGTTTCATGTTTTCAAAATAAAAGCTCTAGCACAAATACAGCAATCGATGCTTTCCTCTTTGAAGGACCTTTCTTTTACTTTTATTGTTGAGTCAGTTTACCTATCTCCTTCCACCTTAAGAAGCAAACACTTGTGTGAACTGTGCATTGATTCCTACATACTTGCATATTGCACTTGTTATATTACTTTATGTTGACAATATCCATGAGATATACATGTTATAAGTTGAAAGCAACCGCTGAAACTTAATCTTCCTATGTGTTGCTTCAACACCTTTACTTTGATTTATTGCTTTATGAGTTAACTCTTATGCAAGACTTATTGATGCTTGTCTTGAAGTACTATTCATGAAAAGTCTTTGCTTTATGATTCAGTTGTTTACTCATGTCATTACCTTTGTTTTGATCGCTGCATTCATTACATATGTTTACAAATAGTATGATCAAGATTATGATGGCATGTCACTTCAGAAATTATCTTTGTTATCGTTTTACCTGCTCGGGAGAGCAGAACTAAGCTTGGGGATGCTGATACGTCTCCAACGTATCGATAATTTCTTATGTTCCATGCTACTTTATTGATGATACCTACATGTTTTATGCACATTATATGTCATATTTATGCATTTTCGGAACTAACCTATTAACAAGATGCCGAAGAGCCAGTTGCTGTTTTCTGCTGTTTTTGGTTTCAAAAATCCTAGTAAAGAAATATTCTCGGAATTGGACGAAACTTTCGCCCAGGTCCTATTTTTGCACGAAGCTTCCGAAGACCGAAGAGATAACGAAGTGGGGCCACGAGGCGCCGAGGGTAGGGCGGCGGCCCGGGCCTTGGCCGCGCCCTAGCCTCTGGGCCCTCGTGTGGCCCCTCGCGTTGACCCTCCGCCTACTTAAAGCCTCCGTCGCGAAACCCCCCGAGAGCCACGATACGGAAAACCTTACGAGACGCCGCCGCGAATCCCATCTCGGGGGATTGGAGATCGCCTCCGGCATCCGCCGGAGAGGGGATTCATCTCCGGAGGACTCTACGCCGCCATGGTCGCCTCCGGAGTGATGAGTGAGTAGTTCACCCCTGGACCATGGGTCCATAGCAGTAGCTAGATGGTCGTCTTCTCCTTGTTGTGCTTCATTGTTGGATCTTGTGAGCTGCCTAACATGATCAAGATCATCTATCTGTAATACTATATGTTGTGTTTGTCGGGATCCGATGGATAGAGAGTACTATGATTATGGTGATTATCAATCTATTGTTTATGTGTTGTTTATGATCTTGCATGCTCTCCGTTACTAGTAGAGGCTCTGGCCAAGTTTGTACTCTTAACTCCAAGAGGGGGTATTTATGCTCGATAGTGGGTTCATGCCTCCATTGAATCTGGGACAGTCAGAAAGTTCTAAGGTTGTGGATGTGCTGTTGCCACTAGGGATAAAACATTGATGCTATGTCTAAGGATGTAGTTGTCAATTACATTACGCACCATACTTAATGCAATTGTCTGTTGCTTTGCAACTTAATACTGGAGGGGTTCGGATGATAACCTGAAGGTGGACTTTTTAGGCATAGATGCAGTTGGATGGCGGTCTATGTACTTTGTCGTAATGCCCAATTAAATCTCACTATATTTATCATATCATGTATATGCATTGTTATGTCTTTCTCTATTTGTCAATTGCCCGACTGTAATTTGTTCACCCAACATGCTTTTATCTTATGGGAGAGACACCTCTAGTGAACTGTGGACCCCGGTCCTATTCTTTACATAGCATACAATCTACTGCAATACTTGTGTTTACTGTTTTCTTTGCAAACATCTTCCACTCGATACGTTTAATCCTTTGTTACAGCAAGCCGGTGAGATTGACAACCTCACTGTTTCGTTGGGGCAAAGTACTTTGGTTTTGTTGTGCAGGTTCCGCGTTGGCGCCGGAATCCCTGGTGCGCCGCATCACATTTCGCGACCATCAACCTTCAACGTGCTTCTTGGCTCCTACTGGTTCGATTAAACCTTGGTTTCTTTCTGAGGGAAAACTTGCCACCGTGCGCATCATACCTTCCTCTTGGGGTTCCCAACGGACGTGTACATCTACGCGCATCAGGCGGTAATAAGAGGTTGCTGCAATTAAGTTCTCTAGATGAATGGAGAAGTGAAGCTTATGAAAATGCTAAACTCTTTAAAGAAAAAGTTAAGAAATGGCATGATAGAAGGATCATCAAAAGAGAATTTAATGTTGGAGACAAAGTCCTATTGTATCGGTCTCGTCTCAGATTCTTTGCAGGGAAATTACTCTCGAAGTGGGAAGGACCATATGTTGTTGAGGAGGTGTATCGTTCAGGAGCAATTAAAATTAGCTCTCTCCAAGGCAATGCCACACAAGTGGTGAATGGACAAAGACTCAAGCATTATATCTCGGGTGATTCTTATAATGTTGATGTTGATATTATTCAAGTGGAAACACCGGAGGCTTTCATCAAAGGACAAATTGACAGTCCGCCAAACTCGACTTTGAATAGGTAACAGGTAATAAAAAGTCCGCGTTTACCTTTCCGAACATTATTTCTGCTGTTTTTGGAAAATATGAAAATTACGGAATCGAAACGGAGTGGAAAAGACGCGCGAGGGCCCGTCACCATAGGCCGCGCGGGCCCCCTGGCCGCGCCGACCTATGGTGACAGCCCCTCGGCGTCCCGTTTCCACTCGTTTTCGGCCTGGAACCTTCCTTTTATCGTAAAAATATTTGCTATATAATCCCCCGGACCCCTGGAGGTCCGTATATCGTTTTCTCGTCGTGTTTTGTTTCGAGCTGTTTTCTGCCAGGATCTGCTTCGGATCTAGATCCACCATGTCCTCGTCGGGAACTCAGAAGGACAGCTTCTTTGATGACGTCGTCAACCCATACATGAACGAGCTGAAGATGCACCCCAAAGAGTTGCTGCTTGTGGATGGAGAGTTGCAGATCAAAGATGTCCAGGGTCCTAAGGGAGAAGGGAGTTTGGAAGACAGGATGGTGAAACTGGAACAAGAGGTTTTCAACTACAAGAAGATGGCTGAGCGTGAAGTGGACATCTTTCACAAGATTGTGTCTGAACTCATTGATGGACACAAGAAGGAGACTGCAAAGTTGTGGGACGATATCTTCTCACTTCACGACACCACCAACAAACTCCAAGCTCAACTTTATGATGTTCATAATCAAAACTGTGAGTATGAAAACAGGTTTAAGCGCATAAGTCATGCTGCTAGTTTCAGGTTTCCCGAGACCAAGATGTCTTTTGTTGATGGAGGCCCCCTTCCATGGAAGTCTGATGACGGCAAAAATTCACCATCATCACCGAAGGAGTAATTCATCATCGGTATTGGCATCCCCTTGGTTTGTTCCAAGCTTGGGGAGTGCCGCGGTATCACATCATCACTACCTTTATCTTTTACTATCAAGTAGTGTCATATCATGAGTAGGGAAGTTATCATATGGAATAGTATGCAATGTGGAAGTATCTCTCTTAGTTGGTTATCTATGTATCCGTTGGTGTGAGTTATCGTTATGGAATATTAATGAGAAGTCTTATCATTTACTTTTTACACACCTTATTTTAGTTTGCAATCTCCATTATATAATTACTCTTGACATTAGTATTGATATCACTTTGGGAGCATCAAGTAAATCTATTTGGTTTTGGCAAACTTAGCATTGGTCAATAGCAACAACACCCTGATGTTTAAATAAAAGAGAGAAATACACTTAGATACATTACTCTATTATCTCTATGCTAATGAGTTTAGTATTCAGTTAAAATTGCTTGTGCTTATGAGAAAGATGCATGATTGTTTCTATCATATGTATATTTGTTTGTTTCCCTCAACCTTTATGCTTGCTATCAAACCTTGCTAGCCAAAGACCTGTATCGAGAGGGAATGCTTCTCATACATCCATAACCTTAGACCAAACCTATGCCATTTGTGTCCACCATACCTACCTACTACATGGTATTTTCCATTCCAAGTAAATACTTCATGTGCTACCTTTAAATAATTCAAACTATACTACTCCTTATTTGTGTCAATGTTTTATAGCTCATGAGGAAGTATGTGGTGTTTTATCTTTCAATCTTGTTGGGCGGACTTTCACCAATGGACTAGTGGCACATCCGCTTTTCCAATAATTTTGCAATAAGAGCTGGCAACGGGGTTCCCAGCCCCAATTAATAACTTTCATTAATAATTCTCTTCACATGTTTTGCCCTGATTTATCAGTAAGCAACTTAATTTTGCAATAGACACTCCTCCATGGTATGTGAATGTTGGAAGGCACCCGAGGATTCGGTTAGCCATGGATTGAGAAAGCCAAGGTTGGGGGAGTGTCATCCTTAATAAAACTAAAATACATGTGTAAACAAAAGAGAAGGGGGATGATCTACCTTGCTGGTAGAGATGCCGTCCCTCATGGGAGCCGCTCTTGGAAGGTTCGTTTGGCAAGGGGGTTAGAGTGCCCGCTACCATTCGTTGACAACAACAAACACCGCTCAAAATCTTACTTTTATGCTCTTTATATGATTTCAAAACTTGAAAAGCTCTAGCACATGATTTAATCCCTGCTTCCCTCTGCGAAGGGCATATCTTTTACTTTTATGTTGAGTCAGTAAACCTATTTCCCTCTATCTCAAGCAAGCAATTGAGTTGTTGTAAACCAACCATTTATGCTATGATTCAGTTAATCATGTCTTTTATACTTTCTTGTTTAGTACAAATTTTATCTGAATGAATATGACTTTGAAGTTATCAATGATTATGAGGAGATTGTTATGATTGAATATGAAAGCCTAGCTATATAAATTCTAATATGAAAGCTTTGGTTAGAAGTACAATCCGTTAGTAGTTCTCTGACCAAGAACAAAGTTTGCCACCACCAACTATGATTTCTTATGCACCTTTACTTGTGATTTCTCTTTACTTATTTCAAGATGAGTTATATGAGGAAGTTGTTTACTAAAATGTCTTGTGTGAATGAACATGATGCTTCTTGTCCGTATTTTATTTATCGACTCTTCACTCCATAAACATGTGGTCTTGTTTATCGAGCTCAGTTTCGCTTGGGGACAAGCGAGGTCTAAGCTTGGGGGGAGTTGATACGTCCAATTTGCATCACTATTTTGTATCATAATTTGCTGTTATTCATTGATATATTTCATATTGGGACACAATACTTATGTTATTTCATCTATTTTGCATGTTTCATCATTATTGGAGGATCAAGCACCGAGGATTCTGAAAAAGCACCGTCGAACGCAATATTTCGGAAGATCAACTGTGGAAGGAAATTTCACGTAAATTCCTATTTTTCCAGATGACGGAGGGAGCCAGAAGGGGGAGCAGAGAGGGCTCAAGGTGGGGCCAGACCAAAGGCCGGCGCGGCCCATGGCCTGGCCGCGCCACCCTGTGGTGTGGGGGCCCCACAGCCCCTTTCGCCTTCTTTTCTTCTCGCACTCCTTCGTCCCGAAAACCTAAGCCACGAGAGGACCTCACGAAGGGTTACAGCCGCCTCTGCGGGGCGGAGAACACCGAGAGAAAAGAGCTCTCCGGCGGGCAGGAATCCGCCGGGAAATTCCCTCCCGGAGGGGGAAATCGACGCCATCGTCATCGAGCTGGACATCATCTCCATCATCATCATCATCATCATCTCCACCATCTACACCGCCATCACCACCGCTGCACCTCGTCACCGCTGTAACAATTTGGGTTGGATCTTGATTGTTTGATAGGGGAAACTCTCCCGGTGTTATTCTCTACTTGTTGTAGATGCTATTGAGTGAAACCATTGAACCAAGGTTTATGTTCAGATTGTTATTCATCATCATATCACCTCTGATTGTATTCCATATGATGTCTCGTGAGTAGTTCGTTTAGTTCTTGAGGACATGGGTGAAGTCTAAATGCTAGTAGTGAATTATGGTTGAGTAATATTCAATGTTATGATATTTAAGTTGTGGTGTCATTCTTCTAGTGGTGTCGTGTGAACGTCGACTACACGACACTTCACCATTTATGGGCCTAGGTGAGTGCATCTTGTATTTGGTTGCTAATTGTGGGGTTGCCGGAGTGACAGAAACCTGAGCCCCCGTTAGTACATCGATGCAAGAGGGATCGCAGGATCTCAGAGTTCAAGGCTGTGGTTAGATTTATCTTAATTAATTTCTTGTAGTTGCGGATGCTTGCAAGGGGTATGTATTAGTCCTAGGAAGGGCGGTGCATTAGCATAGGTTCACCCACACAACACTTATCAAAACAATGAAGATTATTTAGCTACATGAAGCGAAAGCACTAGACTAAAATCCCCGTGTGTCCTCAAGAACATTTGGTCATTATAAGTAAACAAACCGGCTTGTCCTTTGTGCTAAAAAGGATTGGGCCACTCGCTGCAATTATTTCTCGCGCATTTTACTTACTCGTACTTTATTCATCTGCTACATCAAAACCCCTTGAATACTTGTTTGTGAGCATTTACAGTGAATTCTTCATCGAAACTGCTGCCAACACCTTCTGCTCCTCGTTGGGATCGACATTCTTACTTATCGAAGATACTACGATACACCCCCTATACTTGTGGGTCATCATGTAGCACCTCCATGATAAAACCGGACACCAGCAGTTTGGTAACTTCTTCTCCAATGATCTTTCTCCTGTCTTCATCAAAATGACGCAAAGGTTGCTTCACTGGTTTAGCATCTTTCCGGACATTTAAAGAGTGCTCAGCCAACTCCCTCGGTACACCCACCAAGTCATCAGTAGACCAGGCGAAGATGTTCCGATTCTCATGGAGGAAGCTGACGAGCACGCTTTCCTATGCTTCGCTTAATCCGGCACTGATGCGGACGGTGTGCTCCGGGTAACCGGACCTAGTACGGTGTTTTTTGTCTTGTTCGGCGGCTTGAACGTCGGTCCCCCAAGTGAGCTACTCAGCGCTGCCATGTTCAGCTATGATGACTGCGCAATTGCAATAGCAGTTTGAATCCTCCTCTTTTCTTCCGCTACGACCAATGATTCAGCTAAGTTTGATCTGGCTGAAGCTGTGTCCACCGAGACCTTGTAATTTCCCACCACAGTTATCGGGCTGTTGGGCGCCGGTATCTTCATCTTCAGGTAAGCCGTATGAGTTGCGGCCATGAATTTTGCTAATGCCGGCCTCCCCAACAGCGCATGATATGGGCTGTCCAAGTCAACCACTTCAAACGGAATATTTTCCACGCGGCAATTATCTCGGCCGCCAAACAAGACATCAACCCGGAATTTGCCCATTGGAGAGCAGGACAACCCCGGAACTATGCCGTGGAAGGTTGTGCGGCTCGGTTCCAGCATGTTTTCTGTGATGCCTAGCGTGTCCATGGCATGCCGGTACATGATGTTGATGTTGTTGCCGTTATCGACCAGCACTTTGCTAAGCCGGACACACGCTGATGGCCCATGCATTATGGGATCCACCACCTGTGCATATCCACCTGGATTTGGCATCACCTTGGCATGATCTTTCAGCGACCAAGTGATTTCTTGTTCCGGCCACTGCATGTATCTCGGTACTGCTGGTATGACATCATTTACCTCCATAGAATGTCGGTGCACACTTTCCCGGTCCCTTGGCTCGGTTAAGAAAAGCACACAGCACACGTCTGGATCGTGATACACGTTCTGGCCTTGAGGTGCTTGAGGCGCAACATTATTAGCTTGCACCACTTCATGAACTCCTTCCGGTTGCTGCTGCCAGTTTTGCTGATTTTGTACTGGTTGAGCATTTGCCCCGGTAAGCGGAGGTGGTGGTGGCAACGTCTCGAAACCTTTCTTCATCAACCTCTTGGTCCAGGAGCAATCCTTCGTCAGATGATTCGCTGGCTTTGTTGGGTTAGGAGTATTCCATCGGCATGGCTGATCCATAGCAGATTCTATGGTGTACTTTGGCAGATCATGCTAGGGTTTCTTCTCAGCCCACTGCTTATTTTGCCCAGCCCACAGCTGACCTCCAGTTTTCTGCCTTTGGCTTCCGCCGGCTTCCGAATTATCTTGTACCGCGGCCACCTGCTGCATTCTGTATCTTCTATGTGGGAAATCTTCTCTTCTTTTGTTGTGGTTGTTATTCCGGTATTGATCTTGGCGCGGCGGGAATCTCGGCAGTGGATCCACTGTGATTGCTGGTTGCATTGGATCTCCCAACGCATAGCTATCGGTCACGCGGATCATTTCAGCCAAAGTGGTTGGCATGTTTCTCTGCAGCCTGTGCCACAACGGTGAACCACTCCGGCATTCGTTGCAGAACCAGCTTATGGCCTGAGCCTCTATCACAACTTCGCAGGAGTTTCTTGTTGAACTCCACCGGGTTAGATACTCCTGGTCGATTTCATTCTCGCGCTGCTGGCACATGGCGAGCTGTTGCAGACGGTTTGGCCTCCGGTATGTGCTGCTGAACTTGCTCACAAACTCTTCTTCAAAATCAAGCCACCCATTTATGCTTCCTCTTGGCAATTTGTTGACCCAGATGCGTGCTAGGCCAACTAGCACTGACGGTATAAATCTTACCGCCCAGCGCCCATTTCCTGCTCCAGTTATTGTTCCTCCACCCCCAGCGACATATACCCTGTTGATGTAATCCGCGAGCCAATCTTCTGGCTTAGTTTTACCATCATATGTTCTCGTATCCCGGGGCAACTGAAAGTTGCGCACAGGTGGTTCTTCTCTCATGATCCGGGGGCCAAAATATGGTGCACCCGGTGGACCTTTAGATTCAATCATCTCGGACAAATATACTCTGTCCAATCTATGCCGCGCATCTTGCACTGGCAGGCATCTCTCGCCTACACGCTCTCCTAGAGGATTCCTGTGATAACCGGTTCTTTCTAATCAGGTATCACCCTCATCATACCGGATTGGCGCCGCATCATTGCCTCTTGGATATCTTGGTGGCGGCATTTCAGCACCGGCATATGCGGCTCTGGCCGGCCGATAGTTTTGCCCACTTTCGCCATATTCGGCATGAGTGTTTCCGGCATAGTCGTGGCCTACACCTTCACTACAAGAAGAACCCCCCTATAGCTATACATCCTTAGCAACCCTTTGCCTATTCGTTGCAAAATTTTATTGTAGATACAGATGTATGCGTTGCGACTTGGTGTGTTGTTTATTATACATAGAATAGAAGAAAGGAACTCAGCCGACCCGCACTTTCGGAACCTGGCAACGCTGGAGGTCGATATCCCACGCGTTCGTTAACACCGCGAGATTAGCACCTAAAATAGCGATTAGTTTATACGGATCTTTTCTCTGCCTTGTTTAGTGGGATACGCGTGTGTATACATCAGGTGCTCGTATGCATGCGGGGTGACTTATTGCAAATGCCGTACCTGGTGCAGGCTTCGCCGACCGGTCCATTTATTGCGCGCTGTGATTTCCTGGGTGGCTTTCACCGCTATCGCTACACACATCTCGTTCGACAAAATCTACTCTAGCCATCGGAGCACTGTAGATCTTCTTCAACCTCTTGATTTCTTCTGCAGAGCCCTGGCACCGTCGCGCACTCGCGCAGAGCATCAACTACCGCAAGCATGGAGAACCTTGGAGCCGTTCTCAGGTGAGCAGTAGAGTTCCTTCCAAAATTGGTCTGACGCATGATCTTTTGTTTGTCTGAAGCATAATGATGAGAGGAACAAAGACTGAAAAAATTATTGACCATGCACGGATATGTCCGCTACATTCAGAGAAAGATACTGATTACACATCGGACATAATACTACTTAAGCCAGATCACACAGCTAATGAGAACAGATTTACTCCCCAATAAGAAAAACAAATTAGATTATTTCTAGATTTTATTGTTCAATCAACTGGGACAAACTAATTAGGACAAATCACGCAGATAATGAGAACAGATCACACAGCTAGATTCTTTCTAGATTTGGTTTATACAATGATGAAGGAAGAAAGAAGAGGAAATGATACTCGAAAAAAATAAGGAAAACAAACGGAAGTTTCTTCAAGATTTAGAGCATCAATTATGCAACAAAAGACGTATACTTCAGATCATATCAGAGAACTGCATCTGGAGAACGGCGGCCAGCACGTGGCCGCCGGTCTGCGGCGAGCACGCCGCGATGGGGTTCGCGCTGGCGCCGGACGTCCATCTCGTGAGAGCGCGGCTGACCGTCCGCCACAGACTTGAGCCAGAAGCTGAGCAGCGCCGCCGCCTCGCCGGAGCACGCATCTGCAAGAAGAAAACGGACGCCAGCACGAGCAGTACGGACAAGAAGCAGATGGATGGGTTGGGAGGACTTGCTCGGGAGGAGGAGAGAAGTTAATGCCAAACGTGTTGTCAGATAAATTGCAATACTTGCAAAATAGAGACATATACATAATAGGTATAGTATGGTGTCAGCCACCTGCTGATCTCTAATTGATCACATTTCAACCTCGCGCGTACCCGGGTTCCGTTAGCTATTTTGGGGAACCCAGCCCACTAATCACGACTTCTTATTCTTTGACCGGTAGGCCCTACCAGTACCAGCCACAACCCACGCCTGTTCCCTAACCTCTCTTCGCCTCCCCAAAACCTAGCCGTCCTCCGCTCGCCGCCGCCGCCGCCCCCGCCCCCGCCCCCCTGCATGTTCGTGCCTTCGGTAGCCTCCGCTTGATCTGGTAGTGTGAAGCAAGATGGGATTCAGGCGAGCTCCCCGGTCCGGACAGAGAAGATGGCGCCCATCCTCCGGTCGTCCGGTCGTCCCGGCCGTACCCGTCGTGACCGATCGAACGCCGGCTCCAGCAGGTGGTGTCCGCCTCACTCTGCTCATCTGCGGTGCATCTCTTCCGTTCACGAGCATCACCTCCCTCGCCGGTGACCAGCAGCGGCCAATGACACAGCTCACGCTGGCACCTCCCACTACTCGCCTCCTATTGGTAAGATCCACAGCTTCGTGTTCGCATACCATGAGATCCCCTAACTCGACGTGAAGCTTGTGCAGCCAAGACGGATTTTGTCTATGTCCATGATGCGGAGATTTCTCAATGAACAGTGGAGCAATCGCACAGCAGAGCTTCAGGCTCCAGGTACAGTTTCTCTTTTCCCCTGTAAAATTCCTCTCATGTTCTCTTGACCATACTCGCTGTTCACCATTTTTCTAGGACTTGCATTCCATCCAATTAATATCCATCGTCTGGTGTTATTTTTCCTGTTTGGATTGGTTTGATGCTAATGGGGCTAGGCTGAAGGAAGATTGCTGGAAACTTACCAAAAATTGACACGAATATTGCAGACAGCTTTACCTAGATGTATTAGTTTCTGCAACAGTAGCTAGCCAAAGATACATACCAGTATAATACCGGTGGCAGCAGCACGAGATGCCACAGCAAGCAGGTGAGAGCCCGGGCGCGCATCAGCTGCTGCAACAACCAGTAGCAGGACGACCGGCAGGTATTAATTCCTCCTATTTTTGCCATGCTTTGTGATACTGCTATTGATCAATCTATGAATTAGTTAGTTATTAATTGATCTGGTGTTAGGTGGACAACCTAGTTAATTAAAGAACTTTGATTTTCTGTTTGATGGTTTCGGTGAGATCCTATTGTTGTTGTTTCTTATCTAGATTTCATCTGTATTTCCATATGTGTGATAGGCTCTATGACTCAAATGCACAAGATAGCAAAAATGTCTTACGTGCTACATAGCTTGGCATGCCATGAAGGTGAGTATACCTACAAACTTTTAAGCAAGTTCTGAGTATAATTCACTATACCCTTCACGCTCCTTCTGCCACTTCGATACTGAAAACAAAATTTGTATTTGCAGGTCCCATAAATCAGCAAGACATGCTATTTGGAAATCAGCTATGGACATGCATGATAGGACAAACGTCAGAAACAACATATATAAAAGACTAGCTCGAATATTATATTTTGATGCAAGATTGTTATTTGTCTATTCTTTAGATAATTTTCGTGTGTGGAATGGTGTTCCAAAAAGAATATATGTATATAGGACTAGGTAGAACACCATTTTTTGATGCCAGATTGTACATTGTGTGCTCTTCAGATAATTTTTATGTATGGAATGGTGATATTTGTGATGCAATACATTTTTATTGTACGATTTATGTACTGTGGTATGTCGCATATGAGCTCTATTCTCTTGGCGAGAAAAATATCTGCCCTCTGAGAAAACGCGATCAATCCCTCTAGTCCCAAAAAAAAAAATTGTGAAATAGAATTCTCAATCTGGATGATGCCTCCACCAACGCATATAGTTGTTGGTTAGATTCTGTAGCTATTTTGCAACGCATATACCATTGGTTACCAACGCGTCTATATGCGTTGCATTATACCCTTGCAACACCCAAAAACGCAACGCATTTTTATCCGTTGGTACAGGCCCTTGCAACGCCTATATTGACATTTAGATACAGATACATGTGTTGCTGTAGAGCGGGTCTTCTTGTAGTGCTTGGCTCCTTCTGTCGGCATTGTTTATCCTGGATTTTTGTTTTCCGGCCAAAACCGGATCATACACTGTCATTTGCTGCCCATTCACGACTTTTTCTCTTCTTCTGTTGGGATGAGGGGACGAGGCCTGCCCATGCGACTTTTCCGGAGCTTTTTTAGCCGAATGAACGACCTGGGATGCTCCGACATCTCTTTTGCTGCGCGCAACTTCTGCATTTGTTTTTTGGCCATCTCTAGCAACTCTTTAACTCGGGCTTGTTATTTTGCCAGGGCATCTCCTGTCAGAGATTCACATGCGTCTACTGCAGCTCTAGCAGCCCTAAGAGTATTATGCGGACTACTGTATTTTGGCTTCTCTGCCGGCCAAAGAGATATCGACATAGATTACCGGAAAGAACCTCTCGGCGCAAGTCCTTGTCTAGGTTACGACCTCTAAGCCGGGTAGCACCTACTCTAGCAGGATTAGCGCTAACAGAAGCAAAGCCATGAGCTGCGTTATACTCTCGTAGGGTGATGTTGAGCTCCTGCTGAGCACGGGCGATGTCGGCAGCTCCGCTGAGAAGTTTGCCGCTGCGCCTCCCGCTCAGCTTGCGTTGCCACGACATCGGTATTGGGTGCGATGGGCGTTGCCAGCACGCTCATGTCTGCCTGAAGCGGAGTCGCGGCTGGTGGCTCGTTGGAGGTGCTGGCGACGTTCTCCTCCCGCTCGAGTGGGTGCTTCGCTAGCCGCCCGGACTTGGTGGGCGCAGCGCTTTCTCCGGGCACTCCTTTGCCAGCGTTCGCAGCTCCTGCCATCATCACCTCGACGCTGCCCGCGGTGCGATCGGTACGCGACCCGCGGGCGGCGGCGTACAACGGCGGATCCGGCGCCACTAGCACCTTGGACGGGTACTGGTTCACCGTCACGGTGCTGAGGTAGACGCGGTGCGCGCTGAAGCTGACGATGCGGCCGTTCTTGGGGAATCTACTGCCGTTGGCGAAGAAGCCGGTGTTGTTGTTGACGAAATCCAGCGAGCCGAGGTCCTGCACGAGGCCAGACACAACTCGCTTGCCGGAGGCGGTGAGTAACCCCGTCCGGATATGAAACCTAGCATGCGCAGCTGCTGGCCCCATGGTGGGCACCAACTATCGTCGTGGTGAATAAACATATGCCATAGGATGGCTTAAGTTGGGGCCGGATGTACGCAAGGGGATCCGGAGGAGGGGAAGGTGACGGTGAGAACCAGAAGTACTAAAGAGACGAGGCTCAAACAAGATGTATGTATTTGATCTCAGGAACAGGGAGTTGCAGAACTTGGCCTCAGGCCAGAGGTTGAAGACGTACGACAACTAGCTGAACACCCACTTTAACTATCCAAAACTCGATCCTCCCGCACAGGGTACCCCCTCCTCTCCTTATATAGTGGAGAGGAGGCTTACAAAGGAAGGAACCCTAGGGTTATCTTTGCTGATCTAAGCTACTTTATATAACTTCTTTGGCTCCAGGGTGATGCTCCGTTCTTTAATCAGCAGCCTGGTGACCTCGTCCGGTACCTTTTACATCATCTTCTTCTTTGGCCTCAGGGCTTCGATTAAAGCGGAACTGCTTAGGTCTTCATGTCCTTTGGTCCTTGAGAGAATCTTTGACCAGGGTGCCGACTTGCTGCCATTGAGGCCATGCCGGATCCCGGTTAACATGACCGGTATAAACCGAACTTATGTCACTTTAGTTCTTTTGTGCGTTCCTCCGGCTTAGATACCTCCGGTTGATCTTACTCCGGCATACCCCTCCTGGTATACATGATTGTATCAATTCAGCACTACTAAACTGAGCTTTCATAATCCAGATTAATCTTTAATCCGGTTTACAATCATCTTATCATGGCGTATTGCCATAGTCTTGACCTACCGGGGGTCATCCCTCCGACAATGGAGTTGAGCACAAACAAATGGTGCAGCGACATTTCCACCGGAGCGAAAACTAAAAGACATCAGTCCAAACAAAAGCTAGGCTATCACTTCTTTCCCAAACAAGCCTTGCTCCTTAATATGCGGCTTGCTTTTCTCTTATGGATATTGAACTTTGAATTAGATGGGTTCCGGACAACGCGTTCTTTTCGTGTCCTTGATGTTGCACTCTGAATCAGGTCGGTTACTGTCTGGAAATGAAGAAATTGATCAGCAAAAGCCATATGTAAATGAATGCAAAGGTTACATATGAATGACTAACCCGGTCTCACTAAGTAGGGATGTAAAGTGCACCAACATCTAACAGAATTGTACTTTCTCCAATGCCAGTCCCTCCTTTGCCGATACAACAAGCTCATTTTTGTCCTCAAATACACAGAGTAACCTTACTGCATGTTTCCAATTGTATGGAAATGATGTGTCAACGCCAAGACAAGTATCCAATTCAAAATTTATATGAAATGTCCATGACTCGTGATCGCCTGTTGATGATCTTGTACTGACCCATTTTTGTAGGGTGAAGTATCTTATAACCGCAAGGGCAACATCTCCATTATGTCCCTTGAAGATGTGAATGTTAAGCTTGAATATATCATGCGTCTCATGTGGGCACTGAATATATTTCATAGCCTTCTTTGCATGGTCAAGCGCAATGATATATCTAGACTTCGTTGGCCAGTATAAAATACCCCCTATGAGAGTTGCCGGTCTGTGGTCAATCTTTGACAGCATCGGAGTTGATCGAGCTAGAAACTCCCATTCTTTTGAATCTGATGAGTAGATATGAGCCAGTGCTTCGTAACTTTTAGTTGTTATCCAAACAACCGAGAACTTGCAACAATGTGTAAACGGTTCAGAGTTGTTTCTCGAACAGAGAATTGAGCCGCTTTCAATTCAGTGATTGTACCACATGGTCGTTCTGGTATCGATGTGAGAACTTTCTTAATTTGATCCCAGACAGATATATGTCCTCTAGATACATTAGAATGGAGTAGCACCATACCATCGCGACATCCCATGACATAGATTTGGGACTGTTCAGTTGAGACGGGATTGCCAGCTTCTGCAAGATGGCCGGGTGAAGATCATGCTCTGTGATGAATCAATTGTCCTCGGAGTTGTTGGTGAAAAACCCTAGCAACGGGTTTCATCCACTGTGTGACACAGTTAGCTTTCTGAAATAATTGCTTCCCATACATTGCCTCCATGCTTTCTTGGTGCCTTATGCAGCTAGTAAGCAGGTTGGATTGGGAGGAAGCCTGACAAGAATCTGAGAGACTACATCTTCAGGCAGATCGTTGATTGTTGTGGGTGTCCTTCGACTGAAGCTGGTAGGATTACGCAAATCGCACAATGCATCATCAAAATTATGTAAATAACACATTGCATCATCTATTTTTTTAAACAAAATGCAACATCTAATTTGACTAAACAGCAAAATGCATCATCTAATTCATCATCAAAGTTCCCTAAATAACATAGTGCATCAGAAAAATCAAAATAGTGTAAACAACATAATGCATCAGCAAAATCAAAATAATGTAAACATGATAATGCATAAGCAAAATCAAAATAATGTAAACAACACAATGCATCAGCAAAATCAACATAATGTAAACAGTACAATGCAAAAAGACCACAAAAATAGGAGGCACCAACGGAAGGCAATCTCGCATCTACAGTAAAAATTGCTAACGTGTCAACATGATTGCAGGAAAAGGAGACATCTACAGGACCCAAAACGCTGTGGTAACAGCAGATGGGGTTAGCTTTGATATTGGTAATAATGTAAACAACACAATGCATCATCTAAGTTGACAGCAAAATTCTTCATCGAAATTTACCACACGGATCAAGGGATCAGAAAAATTACCTAAAGGCTAAAAGAACACAATGCATCATCAGAGTAAAAAATATGTAAACAGTACAATGCATCATCCAACTTTTGGCTAGGTTGACAAAAAAACAAAAAAATCACAATCAAAAAGTCCTGAACAGGACAGTGCATCAGAAAAATTACTACCTAAAAAGCATAAAGAATCACCCAAATTACATAAGCAGAAGGGATCATCAAAAATACAAGAAAATTCTCAATGCATCATCACGTCTGGTTTGGGCAGAAACTCCAATCCACCAGATCTAACCTCATTGCACTTGGGGAAGGTAGAACTTAGAAAGGGGTTGACGAGTCATGGTCATATGTAACAAGCGTCGTCTTAGATGAAGTCTCCATCCAAGCTCTCGACGCGTTCAAAGCAGCCAGCTTCGAAGCCTCCGACGGTTCTCCCAGTTGCGCCGCCAAAAATCTCGAAGCACGAGCCAACACTTTCCAACAAAATGCTGCTTCAATACGAGAATTTTCAAGCGCCACAGCGCTCGGGCCCGGCCTAGCCACCGCCTTCGCCTTTTCCTTCGCATCCGCATTCGCTTGACATGTATCCGCCGATGCATGTAGAGCATCCGTCTCAGCTTTCCATGTATCTGCCGCCGCAGTATAGGCATCGAGCGACGCCGTTTTCATTTCCTAGAAAACTCTGTAACTTACTCACATTGCAATCCCCAAATTAAGGTTATATCAAACAAAATGACCGATGAACCTCTCTACTCGCCGGAGGTTGGAGATGTATATACCTGCGAAGATCGGTGCGGTGGTGCTTGACGGTGGTGTGTCGGGGACGGGGGAGAACTCGGCGGGGAGGATGGTGGTGCGGCCCAAGACGGAGGCGCGGAGAGGGGCGAAGGTGCGGTCATCGAACCTCGGCGGACAGTATTTTTTATATACATGAGAAGAAGAATAAACTCTGGTCGAATGAGGCAGCACGGCCGGCAGAGCATAACCGAAGGCTACTAGTACTACCTTGGAGTACTGTAGTAATATAATATAATAAAAATAATGGCCTTATTTAAACCACTCTTGTCAGTCTGGCTTCGCGTCCACATATAATGCATTCTGTGGAAATCGGAATAATGTTGTAAAAACTCTCATATAGCATGCACCGACACTTTCCAACAAAGTCACTTTAAGACCATCATCGAGTGATGTCGTCTCCATTTCCTAGAAAAACCACTCACTTACTTACACTGCAATCCCCAAATAAAGGTGTTATATTGAACAAAATGACGTATGCACCACTACTTGTCGGATGTTTGAGATGTACATACATGCGAAGGTTGGTGACGGTGGAGCGTCGGGGACAGGGGAGAGCGCGGCGGGGAGGATGGTGGCATGGCCCCAAAAGGTGGCTCAGAGAGGGTCAACGGTACGGTGATCGAACCACGGTGGACATCCTTTTTACAGTAGTAATACCTCCATCCCAAAGCTTAAGGCTAATTTTTGTAAAATTCAAACTAGTTAAAGTTTGACCAAACTTTTAGAACAATCTATCAACAAATATAATTTTTTGTAGATACCGTACATAAACTAATTTCATTATCTATGTAATGATATTATTTTTGTACGTTTTGCATGTTAATGATATTTCGTAAAAGCTTAGTCAAACTTGACATAGTTTGACTTTCTAAAAATAATAAATCCTTAAGCTTTGGAATGGAGGTCGTATATGCGAAGAAGACATTCTGGTCAAATGAGGCAGCCCGGCCAGCAGAGCGCAAGTACACATAAAATACAATTGTTGCAAAATATCATCATATAAACAGATCGAACATTATGTCATAATGGAACAACCTAGCGATCAATATTACACACTACTAGCAACACCACATAACTGACTCAATAAACGTCATCCTCAGAAGAGATCTCAAACTCTTCCCATAGGAACGTATCGCGGCCGCGCTGGTAATGGATGACTTCTCTTCATCGTATCGTAAGCGAGCTGAAGTTCAGGGCCATTGTAGGTGGCTGATGCGCGTAGATGTACACGTCCGTTGGGAACCCCAAGAGGAAGGTATGATGCGCACAGTGGCAAGTTTCCCTCATTAAGAAACCAAGGTTTAATCGGACCAATAGGAGTCAAGAAGCACGTTGAAGGTTGATGGTGGCGAAATGTGATGCGGCGCAACACCAGGGATTCCGGCGCCAACGTGGAACCTGCACAACACAACCAAAGTACTTTGCCCCAACGAAACAGTGAGGTTGTCAATCTCACCGGCTTGCTGTAACAAAGGATTAACCGTATTGTGTGGAAGATGATTGTTTGCGAAGAAAACAGTAAAACAAGTATTGCGGTAGATTGTATGCGATGTAAAGAATAGGACCGGGTCCACAGTTCACTAGAGGTGTCTCTCCCATAAGATTAAAGCATGTTGGGTGAACAAATTACACGGGCAATTGACAAATAGAAAAGGGCATAATAATGCATATACATGATATGATAAATATAGTGAGATTTAATTGGGCATTACGACAAAGTACATAGACCGCCATCCAACGCATCTATGCCTAAAAAGTCCACCTTCAGGTTATCATCCGAACCCCTTTCAGTATTAAGTTGCAAAGCAACAGACAATTGCATTAAGTATGGTGCGTAATGTAATCGACAACTACATCCTTAGACATAGAATCAATGTTTTATCCCTAGTGGCAACAGCACAACACAACCTTAGAACTTTCTGTCACTGTCCCAGGTGTCAATGAAGGCATGAACCCACTATCGAGCATAAATACTCCCTCTTGGAGTTAAGAGTAAAAACTTGGCCAGAGCCTCTACTAATAACGGAGAGCATGCAAGATCATAAACAACACATAAGTAATAGATTGATAATCACCATAACATAGTATTCTCTATCCATCGGATCCCGACAAACACAACATATAGTATTACGGATAGATGATCTTGATCATGTTAGGCAGCTCACAAGATCCAACAATGAAGCACATGAGGAGAAGACGACCATCTAGCTACTGCTATGGACCCATAGTCCAGGGGTGAACTACTCACTCATCACTCCGGAGGCGATCATGGTGATGAAGAGTCCTCCGGAGATGAATCCCCTCTCCGGCAGTGCCGGAGGCGATCTCCGAATCCCCGAGATGGGATTCGCGGCGGCCGTCTCGGAAGGTTTTCCGTATCGTGGCTCTCGGTACTGGGGTTTCGCGATGAAGGCTTTAAGTAGGCGGAAGGGCAACGGGGGCCACACGAGGGCCCCACACGCCAGGGGCGCGGCCAAGGCCTGGCCGCTGCCCTAGTGTGGCGGCGCCTCGTGGCCCCTTCCTTCCCTCTTCGGTCTTCTGGAAGCTTCGTGCAAAAATAGGACCCTGGGCGTTGATTTCGTCCAATTCCGAGAATATTTCCTTACTAGGATTTCTGAAACCAAAAACAGACAAAACTAGCTCTTCGGCATCTTGTTAATAGGTTAGTTCTAGAAAATGCGTAAATACGACATATAATGTGTATAAAACATGTAGGTATCATCAATAAAGTAGCATGGAACATAAGAAATTATCGATACGTTGGAGACGTATAAACATCCCCAAGCTTAGTTCTGCTCGTCCCGAGCAGGTAAAACGATAACAAAGATAATTTCTGAAGTGACATGCCATCATAATCTTGATCATACTATTGTAAACATATGTAATGAATGCAGCGATCAAAACAATGGTAATGACATGAGTAAACAAATGAATCATAAAGCAAAGACTTTTCATGAATAGTACTTCAAGACAAGCATCAATAAGTCTTGCATAAGAGTTAACTCATAAAGCAATAAATCAAAGTAAAGGTATTGAAGCAACACAAAGGAAGATTAAGTTTCAGCGGTTGCTTTCAACTTATAACATGTATATCTCATGGATATTGTCAACATAGAGTAATATAACAAGTGCAATATGCAAGTATGTAGGAATCAATGCACAGTTCACACAAGTGTTTGCTTCTTGAGGTGGAGAGAGATAGGTAAACTGACTCAACAATAAAAGTAAAAGAAAGGTCCTTCAAAGAGGAAAGCATCGATTGCTATATTTGTGCTAGAGCTTTTATTTTGAAAACATGAAACAATTTTGTCAACGGTAGTAATAAAGCATATGAGTTATGTAAATTAAATCTTACAAGTTGCAAGCCTCATGCATAGTATACTAATAGTGCCCGCACCTTGTCCTACTTAGCTTGGACTACCGGATCATCGCAATGCACATGTTTCAACCAAGTGTCACAAAGGGGTACCTCCATGCCGCCTGTACAAAGGTCTAAGGAGAAAGCTGGCATTTTGGATTTCTCGCTTTTGATTATTCTCAACTTAGACATCCATATCGGGACAACATGGACAACAGATAATGGACTCCTCTTTAATGCATAAGCATGTAGCAACAATTATTATTCTCATATGAGATTGAGGATATATGTCCAAACTGAAACTTCCACCATGATTCATGGCTTTAGTTAGCGGCCCAATGTTCTTCTCTAACAATATGCATGCTCCAACCATTAAGGTGGTAGATCTCTCTTACTTCAGACAAGACGGACATGCATAGCAACTCACATGATATTCAACAAAGAATAGTTGATGGCGTCCCCATAAGCATGGTTATCGCACAACAAGCAACTTAATAAGAGATAAAGTGCATAAGTACATATTCAATACCACAATAGTTTTTAAGGCTATTTTGTCCCATGAGCTATATATTGCAAAGGTGAATGATGGAATTTTAAAGGTAGCACTCAAGCAATTTACTTTGGAATGGCGGAGAAATACCATGTAGTAGGTGGGTATGGTGGACACAAATGGCATAGTGGTTGGCTCAAGGATTTTGGATGCATGAGAAGTATTCCCTCTCGATACAAGGTTTAGGCTAGCAAGGTTATTTGAAGCAAACTCAAGGATGAACCATGCAGCAAAACTCACATAAAAGACATATTGTAAACATTATAAGACTCTACACCGTCTTCCTTGTTGTTCAAAACTCAATACTAGAAATTATCTAGACCTTAGAGAGACCAAATATGCAAACCAAATTTTAGCAAGCTCTATGTATTTCTTCATTAATGGGTGCAAAGTATATGATGCAAGAGCTTAAACATGAGCACAACAATTGCAAAGTATCACATTATCCAAGACATTTTAGAATTACTACATGTAGCATTTCCCAATTCCAACCATATAACAATTTAACGAAGAAGAAACTTCACCATGAATATTATGAGTAAAGCCTAAGGACATATTTGTCCATATGCAACAGCGGAGCGTGTCTCTCTCCCACACAGTGAATGCTAGGATCCATTTTATTCAAACAAAAAAAACAAAACAAAACAAACCGACACTCCAAGTAAAGAAGACAAGATGTGACTGAATAAAAATATAGTTTCAGGGGAGGAACCTGATGATGTTGTCGATGAAGAAGGGGATGCCTTGGGCATCCCCAAGCTTAGACGCTTGAGTCTTCTTAAAATATGCAGGGGTGAACCACGGGGCATCCCCAAGCTTAGAGCTTTCACTCCTCTTGATCATAGTATATCATACTCCTCTCTTGACCCTTGAAAACTTCCTTCACACCAAACTTCAAGCAAACTCATTAGAGGGTTAGTGCACAATTAAAAATTCACATGTTCAGAGGTGACACAATCATTCTTAACACTCCTGGACATTGCACAAAGCTACTGGACATTAATGGATCAAAGGAATTCATCCAACATAGCAAATACGGCAATGCGAAATAAAAGGCAGAATCTGTCAAAAACAGAACAGTCCGTAAAGACGAACCTGAAAGGGGCACTAGACTTGCTCAAATGGAAAAACTCAAAACTAATGAAAGTTGCGTACATATCTGAGGATCACGCTCGTAATTTTGCAGATTTTTTCGAATTTTCTACAGAGACTTATGCCAGAATTCGTGACAGACAGCAATGCTGTTTCTGCGCAGCGATCCCAAATATAACATCAACTTTAACATAGAAACTTTACTTGGCACAAAAACATGATAAGGAGAGGTTGCTACAGTAGTAAACAACTTCCAAGACTCAAATATAAAACAAAAGTGCTGTAGTAAAATAAACACATGGGTTATCTCCCAAGAAGTTCTTTCTTCATAGCCATTAAGATGGACTCAGTAATTTCAATGATGACGCTCTCATAAGGATGAGAGTCGCAGCAAAGAGAATATCAAAAAGCAAATTCGAAACACATTTAAGCCTAACCCACTTCCTATGAAAAGGAATCTTGTACACAAATAAATTCATGAAGAACAAAGTGGTAAGCATAGAAAAGCAACACAAGCGCAATTTCAAGATTTTCAACAAAAAGAGGGGAAACTTAATATTATTAAGATGCATATAACCATGTTTCCCTCTCTCATAATAACTTTCAGTAGCATCATGAACAAATTCAACAATATAACTATCACATGAAACATTCTTGTCATGAGCCACATGCATAAAATTATTACTCTCCACATAAGAATAATCAATTTTATTAGTTGTAGTGGGAGCAAATTCAATAAAATAGCTATCATTATTATTCTCATCACCATAATCATCATACATAGGAGGCATATTGTAATACTAATTAACTTTCTCCTCAATAGTAGGTGGACTGAAAATATCATATTCATTATTGCAAGCATCATATATAGGAGGTAAAGTATCATCAAAGTAAATTTTCTCCTCCATGCTTGGGGGACTAAAAATATCACAACCAACTTCCCCAAGCTTAAATTCTTCTATAGCATTAGCAATAATAGTGTTCAAAGAGTTCATACTAATAACATTGCCATTAGCATGCATATAAAGCTCCATAGGTTTTTTAATTTTCTCTTCAAACACCTCATGTCCTAATTCAAGATAAAGTTCATAAAGATCTCTAATTTTTTTGTTGTTTTCCATTAAGCCTAACTAGTGAAAATAAAAACAAGTACAGGACTAGACATGATAACAAAATAAATTAAATGCAAGTAACTAATTTTTGTGTGTTTTCGATATAGAGAGCAAGACAGTAAATAAAGTAAAGCTAGCAACTAATTTTTTTGTGTTTTGTTTAAGTGCAGCAAACAAAGTAGTAAATAAAATAAAGCAAGACAAAAACAAAGTAAAGAGATTGGAAGTGGAGACTCCCTTGCAGCGTGTCTTGATCTCCCCAACGGCGCCAGAAATTTGCTTGATGCGCGTAGATGTACACGTCCGTTGGGAACCCCAAGAGGAAGGTATGAGGCGCACAGTGGCAAGTTTCCCTCAGTAAGAAACCAAGGTTTAATCGGACCAATAGGAGTCAAGAAGCACGTTGAAGGTTGATGGTGGCGAAATGTGATGCGGCGCAACACCAGGGATTCCGGCGCCAACGTGCACACAACACAACCAAAGTACTTTGCCCCAACGAAACAGTGAGGTTGTCAATCTCACCGGCTTGCTGTAACAAAGGATTAACCGTATTGTGTGGAAGATGATTGTTTGCGAAGAAAACAAAAACAAGTATTGCAGATTGTATGCGATGTAAAGAATAGGACCGGGGTCCACAGTTCACTAGAGGTGTCTCTCCCATAAGATTAAAGCATGTTGGGTGAACAAATTACAGTCGGGCAATTGACAAATAGAAAAAGGGCATAACAATGCATATACATGATATGATAAATATAGTGAGATTTAATTGGGCATTACGACAAAGTACATAGACCGCCATCCAACTGCATCTATGCCTAAAAAGTCCACCTTCAGGTTATCATCCGAACCCCTTTCAGTATTAAGTTGCAAAGCAACACAATTGCATTAAGTATGGTGCGTAATGTAATCGACAACTACATCCTTAGACATAGAATCAATGTTTTATCCCTAGTGGCAGCACAACACAACCTTAGAACTTTCTGTCACTGTCCCAGGTGTCAATGAAGGCATGAACCCACTATCGAGCATAAATACTCCCTCTTGGAGTTAAGAGTAAAAACTTGGCCAGAGCCTCTACTAATAACGGAGAGCATGCAAGATCATAAACAACACATAAGTAATAGATTGATAATCACCATAACATAGTATTCTCTATCCATCGGATCCCGACAAACACAACATATAGTATTACAGATAGATGATCTTGATCATGTTAGGCAGCTCACAAGATCCAACAATGAAGCACATGCGGAGAAGACGACCATCTAGCTACTGCTATGGACCCATAGTCCAGGGGTGAACTACTCACTCATCACTCCGGAGGCGATCATGGCGATGAAGAGTCCTCCGGAGATGAATCCCCTCTCCGGCGCCGGAGGCGATCTCCTGAATCCCCCGAGATGGGATTCGCGGCGGCGGCGTCTCGGAAGGTTTTCCGTATCGTGACTCTCGGTGGGGGTTTCACGACGAAGGCTTTAAGTAGGCGGAAGGGCAACGCAGGGGGCCACACGAGGGCCCCACACGCTAGGGCCGCGGCCAAGGCCGGCCGCGCCGCCCTAGTGTGGCGGCGCCTCGTGGCCCCACTTCCTTCCCTCTTCGGTCTTCGGAAGCTTCGTGCAAAAATAGGACCGGGCGTTGATTTCGTCCAATTCGAGAATATTTCCTTACTAGGATTTCTGAAACCAAAAACAGCAGAACAAACGGCTTTCGGCATCTTGTTAATAGGTTAGTTCCAGAAAATGCGTAAATACGACATATAATGTGTATAAAACATGTAGGTATCATCAATAAAGTAGCATGGAACATAAGAAATTATCGATACGTTGGAGACGTATCAGTGGCACAGCTGATTTTGGGTTTTGAGATGTAGGCCAGACGCTTGTAAGCTCGTAATGAAATTGTGTTTGGTGTTTTGTGCCGTTAGTTGGGTGCTTAGAGTGTCTGTTCTAAGAGCTCTAGAGGTAGAGGGATAAGTGCGGGAACTGGTGAGTGTGTGGTGGGGTGTGATGGGTTTCAAATTTTGGATTGTGCGAGTACATAAATTTTGCCTACTGGTTAGTAATACTTCTATCCCAAATCTTAAGGCTTATAGCGTATTTCTAAAATGTCAAACTATGTCAAGTTTGACCAAGTTTAACCAAAAAACATTAACATGCAAAATACAAATTCAAAAAAAACACTTCGTAAGCCTTAAGGTTTGGGATAGAGGTAGTAGTTTAGTACGGAGTAGTGAAAAAATGTGCTCAAAATAAGTCATTGACTACATATACAGAGAGATGGTAGTAAACACATGAACCAGAGAAATTAGTAACCGTAATCTTCGCATGCTATTAGCATGCTGCCAAATTTGTAATGGGGGAATGGACCCGCAGGTCCCAGAACAACGAAATATTTACAACAGTACTACTCCTTTGAGAAGGTAGTAGAAGAAGGATCCTGGAATAACCAGAAGCTTTTATTATCGACAGATGTTTGGCTCTTTTCCTTCTCGTGTAAGCTATCGCGCAATGATTATACTAATGTTCCGATGGTAGTACAACCATGCACGCAAACTTCTGCGCCCTTCGTCATGTCAGCATCGTATCCCAGTGTGCAAGCAGTCTGCTCGAATGAAATACTCGTAAGACACACCACACGTGAGCTGACTATAGGATTCAAGAAATGGGCATCATGAACAAATTTCGAGGATGGCTATGATTTTTTTAGTGAATAATTTTTTGCAAATTTTCAACAATAACGTGATATTTTGCTTCTATATACAGTAGTTGGTGTAGATTTAATAGAAGGAAACTTTGGACAGGTTTTTCATGTTTCGTAGCCCCTTGACAAAGTAAAACATACATTTGGTACTGTGTGCACCAATAAAATGGAATGTTGATTTTATTTTGGGGCCTAAACAATTTGAAACTCATTTTCGTATGCATAAAATTTTGAAACTCTAGCTCACAAATTGTTTGCCGTGACGAGATGCACATGCATGATGTATAGTAGGGTGAATTTTGCATGCCACCACGTTCACTTGGGCACAAAGTCAAGCAAACTCATACACGTACAATAGAAAATTGTGAAGTGTTCTATTCGGATACATTCATATGCCTATGTTTCTATTTTTACAAGCAAATAAACAACATAGGATGACTCAATGCACAAGTTGATCTCATTTTGAACTTTTTTAAACTTCTTCTATTGTATTCGAATTTGATTAGAAGTAGTCGATCGATTGTACACGTCAATCGTATAGCTCGGTGGGTGGATTGACATTTGAAGTTCGGTCATTGTGTTCTTGTTTGTTACCACCCTCGCAAGGCACGTCCAAGTATTTTCTGTCAGAATTTATGGCATGTATGTAATTACATAACCTACATTATTTGAATTTTTAGTTTAATTACTAGGCAAAAGCTTAAAAAATCCATATATAGTTGGAAATTGAGATCAACAAATCCTTGAACCTATATCTACAAAATTGATGGCACTAATGCATCCTAGCAAGCTGAAAGCATGTCTACTCGACTGCTTGGAAAAGGTGGAATTAGGACAATAATGTGCAACTTTTAAAATTTGGTAGCCCTCCTTCACAAATAACACACATCTAGTCATTTATGTACAGTAATAAAAACGAAAATCATTCTTTCATGCATGCATATAATTGTTAGAATCTCTTGTTTGTGAAGTTGATTACAATACGATCTCTTCCAAACTTGAGATCATATGATAACTAAAAAAATTGTATGGCGGGATTTTGCATCAAAGTACATGCGCGCAATGCTCACGTGTGGACATAAAGCCAAGCAAACTCATATTACTAGGTTTGTATTAATTTGATCTAGAAATTTCACCATCACATATGATTTTGTGTGTGCGTTAATTTTACTTCAAAAATCTTCTTCCAAATTCGAATTCGCTTCAAACATGCCAACGGAACATGTCTACCAATTAATAATTAAGGGTACACCACACGTACTACCTCGTAGGGCACATCAAAAAAAATACTAGATTATATGGCATGTACTAATCTTTACTATTAAATTGCAATAGGTGGCTGCCTGGTGTCACAAACAGGCCAAAAAGTTTTTTCTAGGCCCAAAGTCTCCTTAAAATTCCTCAAGGCCCATGCCGCTCTGGCTTTTCTTTTCTCTTCCCAGCCCCAAGCCGTACTCACGGCCGCCGTCGGCCCCCGGACACCCGCCTCCACCACGCTGGCCTTGCTCCCTCGCCAGCATCCGTCCGTTCCGAAGGTGCTTGTCGGTGAGGTCAACGCCAAGGAGCGGCCCTCCGTTCTGGAACTTGAGTCGAGCTGCTCGTGATGATTATCTCCAGCAAAATTGGCTCGATCTGTTTCGGATGCGACCAC
The DNA here is from genome assembly GCA_030979885.1 of Lolium multiflorum. Lineage (NCBI taxonomy): Eukaryota > Viridiplantae > Streptophyta > Magnoliopsida > Poales > Poaceae > Lolium > Lolium multiflorum. The sequence continues at coordinate 107,775,584 of CM061751.1, forward strand.
GACGGGAGTAACTCACACCGGACAAAGCTGGCTTGATTTTCCTTAACCAATGCGTACCAATGCGTACTAGCTAGCTAGCTGTATCAGGTACATACAGCCGACGAGCTAGCGTTACAGGGCTAATCGGCTAGCAAAGCTTGCTACCAACTCGCTGCAGCACAACGCACGCAATGATGTTCAGATGTTTTTTCTATTCGAAGTTTTGTACAGATCACCATTGGGTAAATGCAGTGTTTTCTGTATGAGTTCCGAATGATTCACATAGAGCGCTGCTATACGTACGACACATTTCGTCCGATACCTGTACGACCCTAGGAGGCAGCGAGCTTCCCACACGCGAGGTAGGCAACGGAAGCAAGAATTGACTGGTTTTGTGTTTGGGCTGGGCTAGGAACTTGGGATAAGATCTGGTAATCATTTTTTTTTACAAAAGCAGCTATGTCTTAGGGCATCTTCAACGGGGCGACACTGAGCGTCTGTTTGCGTCCGCCGTGACCGAAAATTCGTCTGAACCCTGCTCCAGCGGGCGACCCAAAGTGACCGAATCGTCCGTGGCGACGCAAACCTGGCCCAAATATGCGTCATGTTTGCATCTCCGCGGACGTGCGTGGTCGTCCCGAGTGTCCGCCAAAACTTATGTAAGACCCGTGCGTCAGTGCGTCAGTGGCAGGGAAATTTTTAGGTAAGTTTTTTGCACAAAGCACTAATCATCCATTGAAAGTCCAATTTTTTCCTACTTGTCTACCCAATTTAAATATAAAATATCCATAAAATAGAACCGTTGCCTCCGCCCACGCTCCGCTCTAGACTAGGTGACCTACCGCACCCCACTCTAAATTCCAGGTATGTCGGGCCGCGAGCAGGAAGAAGTGACAACGTCGCCTCTAGGCCATCCCCGCTACACAGGGACGCTGCAGGGACGGCGGACGGAGCTAAAACCCGCCTCCCGCTAGGTGGGCGAACATAGTTGGTGATGCAGAGGCATCCCGAAGGTGGAGGTGAATGAGGAAGAGGATGAGGTGATGACGCTCCTCCGCTAAAAGCACCTCGCTGCAAGCAACGACGATCCTGAAGACATGCCAGGGGTACAACACCGCCTTCATGTCATCGTTGAACGACCACAAGGCATGGGAGGGGAACATCGAGGACATGATCACCATGCCGATCTGCGAGAGCGGCAGGCCACTCGTCGACCTAGCGCGCGACGACGACAGCGAAGCTGATCTCAGCGGTGCGGTGAAAGACGGGCCCACCGACTAGGACTACAACTTCTTCCAGGGCTACGAGCGCTCCGGCCTCGGTAGACGCCATTAGTTTATTTTATGCTTAAATTTGGTCGAATTTCATTCAAAACATTGTAATATATAACAATTTTGAATGAATTAGAGTGTTTTTGGTAAAATTTGAATTTCTTAAAGTCTTGTTAGGGTGACGCGACTGGAAACAGGCGCGTTTCAAAAGCAGCAACACGGTGGCGGCATTCCCCAAGCGCTCGATCCGACGTTATTTCTGTGTGGGTTTTGGGAAGGCTGCTGGAAATGCTCTATATTAGCATTTCAAAGTAGTGATTTTATGTTATATATACTCTTTGTAGAATGGAGGAACTGGGCACTAGGTTGGTTTGGCCTGGGCTCGGACTTGGGCACATGGTACTGGGCTGGGGATTAATTAGCGTGGTGGGCCTAAAGGAAAGTTAGCAGCATGGAGAGCATCGTACAGAGTTCGTACGTCAATCGTCGTGTGTGGAGCAATTCCGATTCACATACTATGAGATATTTTTTGGTATAGGTTAATCTGTAACATCTTGCGTCATCATGAAAAAACACTCATTAGAGGAATTACTAGCCTTCGTACGTTAATACTTGAAATATTTAACAAGATAATATTCAAGTATTTATTTAGATTACCAATATTCATTTCAGACTTTACGGCATCACGGATAAATCTTACAAAATCCATAGTTCCATAGTTGGTTCAACCAAACAACTTTTAGCTTTCACGCAGTTTTTAGATCACAGTGGCTTTCCATCAAAACCAAACACACCCTAAAACAACTCATGTACGCACAAGTTTCCGAACGGCCCCAAGCGTTTGGAAGAAACCCGTGACCTCCCGATCCCTGCGACGTTCCGCAAAAAAGCAGATGAGGTCGAAAAAAATCCTCTACCGATTGGAAAAAATCGGTGACCTCCTGATCCATGCATATGTTACGTTAAAAAATACGAGATGGTAAATAAATCGCCGCACACAGCCTGGATGATCAGATCAAGAGAAAATACCCGGACGCAGCTTACCTATCCGACCAAGAGGGAAAAAACTGAACGAGCGCGTCCTGCTTTTTAGCATTAACGACAAAATGGGTGCCTCATTAACTGCTTTTCATACGTTCACTTGGTTTCCTTGTTTGGAAGATTTATTTGGGTATGAGAAATTGTTTGACCAAAATTGGTTCTAGGGTACGACTATTATAGACCACTGACCACGTTCAGAAAATATCTTTGTCAAATGGTACAATAGTCACATTTAGATTATATATTTGTCAAATTGTGCAATAGTCGGCAGATTGGTAATGCAATATTTCTGCTTATGAGTACTTCTGCTGATGTGAGAGTATATGTGAATAAGTACTATACTATTAGGGAACTAACTTCTTTTTTGTTACAGTTTTGAATTATTCTTTGGTTTAATCTAGAGCTGACACGTATGCTACTTTGTAGATCATTCCTGTGATATTTATTTGGTGTACATTTTGGGTATCGTCTTGGAATTTTCGTGCTCCCTTTCCTCTGTAATGTGCTTCTTTGCTGCTAGGTGGATGTAGCTAATTTTGGTAGGCCCAATGTATTGGACTTAGTGCCTCACCGTGCAGTCAAAGCGGCGTACATGTCTTCAAGATGGAACAATCCAGAGCTCCCACCACTCCCGACCACATCCATTTTTTTGAGAAAGACCACAGCCATTCTATTTGCCTCATCTCCCCATCTTCTGTCTCATCTTCTTTCTTCCTCCGCACCGTCGCCGCCATCCTCTCGCCCTTTTCTGCTCCTACCGATGTGGCCATTGGCCCTGCACTCCCTCCTCTCCCTCCCAATCCGGTTGGCGGCGTGGAGTAGGAGCTCGACGCCCACCTCTTCCTCCCACAGCGGCAGGCAACACGAGGGAGGAGATCAATGTCCTCCTCGCCAGTTTGAGCGGGGGGCTATGGGAGGAGCGGCCGCTGCTCCTTCCAGATCCATCTACACCCGGAATATGCATCGTGGTCCTCACCGCCAAATCATCCCTCGCCGTCCTTAGTTCACAGTCAGCGGGGACGAACCGCAGGGGCCGCAGCAGCGGCCAACTCCGACCTCCCTCTGGCCTAAGCTACTTTCGTCGCCGTCCCCTTTGCCCCATCCACACCTACCGGCTACCGCAGGTCCCCATCTCCTTAACTTCCATCAGTCGGTCCCATGAACGCGGGAGGCAGCCGGCTGGAGTAGTTCGAGGGCCAGCAGGCATCCTTGACGACCTACAGGCTGGATCTTCACCTCCACATGCGCATCCTCAATTCCATTGTGAGCGGCAGAGGTGGGCACACACTATGAGCTTGAACTCCACCATCGTCTCCTCCACGATGAGCTCTGTTTTGCTCTTAGTTTGCTACGCGCATTAGCAGGTTCGTGTAAATTTCCAAGTAATTCAATTTTTATTATTATTTGATAATAAGTTAATAACAAGATTCTGTATTAATTGAGAAGATAGAATCTGACTTGATCAGAGTGGACTCAAATTCACAGTTTATTCAACGGAAATCACCACAAGGAACTTTGTTTTTCTCTCAGTAGTCTCTAGAGCATCAAATCCTCATACCGCTATTTTGTTTTGATCCTTCAACATCAGCAAGTCTGCGCTGCCGCCGCCGACAACTTTCCAGTGTATTCCGAACAAATCTTCCAGCCTGCAGTTCGTACAGTAATAAGTATGCTCTTCTCATGCTTCATTGCTTATTTATATCTCCTTTCAGTCATTGGTTTCTATTATCAGATATCCATAATTATATTCGGAAAATTCACCATGCTATACAAATTCAGACCAATTCAACTGTCACAGTTCATTGAAATTGGACATTGTTTATTAATTATATTAGCCCAGCGATGTGTTCATTGAAATTGGACATTGTTTCTTATGTTCTTGCTAATTATATTAGCCCAGCATTCTGTACATGATAGCAGGCTTTAATTTGGCATGACATTTGCAAGGCCCAACTTGAGAACACCATGGATCTTTCGTTCTAGAGAGCTACCAGATGTGTTCTTCTCTCATTTTCTCTCCTCTGCCGATCCAACACAAGACACTATGCAAAGTGCAGACCTAATTGATCAGAGAGGTCAACAGAAGATCCTTGCACGTATTGATCGCATTTGGGAAAGCAGAGACTACCAGACAAATCGTAATGTATACGAGCTGGGTTCATATTGTGGACTGTGAGGTGATATTCTACAGTTGTTGACACTGAACTTATTTTGTCACTTTGTTCAGTACAAACAATGCATTGGCCCAACATATTTATCTGTCTTCCTTTTCACAATGGTACACCTTTCAGTAGCCTGCTATAAATTATCTGGCTTACTCATATTTTTCTCATAAGATTTTCCTTATCTGAGTTCAACAATTACTTACCTACACCTATACTTTTGATTTAATTTTACATTTTTTGCTTGATGATCTGCATTTGCAATGAGATTAAAGTGTAAACATTACCCCTTCCGAAATTTATCATCTCTTAGATATTGATCCCTTCAATTGGTCACCAAGCATTGTCTCCTTATACTTCTTGATGAAATAAGCAATTACGCTAAAATATTTGTCCAGACCATAGGGCTTTTTTTGAAAGCAAATCAGATGTTCCATGGCAAGGATTAATACTGCCCTGGCACCATTAATGTCTTGGTTCCATTATAACATCAGAACCATATTTGTCCACAACATACGGCTTGCATTTTCATCATTTTTGCAAGCAGAGCAGCTGTTCCGTAGCAACGATTAATATGTTCATGCCACCATTAATGTCTTAGTGATATTATAACACTATGACCAATATGACCGAAATCTGTTCTATAATTTCTTTCGAGAACTCCTTTCTTTTTCATTCCCCATGGGTACAGAGGAAAATTCTCTATTTTGTCACAGTAAAAATCTGAAATTTCTTGCCTTATTGCCCAGTTACTCCCTTACAGTTGCATGTTACATCACTCAATAGTTGGATTCAACCTTTTGCAAGCCGACAAATATGACAAGTTGTATTTGATTCATGTTTAATTAGCACTATTATCATTCTGTACGTATTCTATGAATTATATGAAGGTAGAATAAAAAAAGTTTGAAATCATTCCGCCTTGACTTTGTTTAAGCTAGCGAATATGTAAGGAAGAAGTGTTTTTAGTATTCCCCTGTTATATAAGCTACTCTGCTGTAAAATTGTCTGAATTTGTTTAGTCATGAGTAGCATTTCATGAATTTAGTATTCATTGCTGATCTCAGTAGCAGCACATCAACACAGAGTTTCCTGTTCATGTCTTATACATAATAATTTGTTCTAGATACTCACCAAGCCTGGCTTTTGTAACATGTACGAGTTGCTCCAGCTGCTACATTCTTTTCCTTGCATTTTGTTTCTTTACATACATTGTTCGGAAGAAAACACCACACGACACATAGTATTTGGCTCCTCTTTCAGCCCAATAATACAGTCTTTACTACTATTACAGGGTGACACCATGGAAGGTTGTGTGCTAGCAAACGGCATAGATCAGTACAAATAAGTTCTGAGGAAAGGTCGGTTTATACATTCGAATATTTCATTGTCAACGATGCATGCAAGAACTACATAATAACAGATCATCCATATAGAATCAAGCTTGCTCAACGCTCCATAGTTCAGGAAATTTTCCCACGCCCAAGAAATTTCCCTCTCATTGCATACAATGCAAAGCGATTTGAGGTATTGCAGACTCGCGTAGGAGATAATAAAGTTTTATCAGGTGACTACCCTAACGCACATTTGCTATTTTACCATATTATATCTTTTCCATGTCTTTTCTGTGTACTGATTTTTTTTTTCTCTTCGCATTATACTGACGGCAACCTTTTTTTCGTTCTCCTTATCTGGCAGAAGATGTTGGATTGATGACAATACTAACAGATATTATCCCACGAAAAGAAAACCATGATCCATGTAGAAATATTCACCTTAAAAATGCAAGGTACAATTTCAGACTCTTATGCATCAATTCAGATATGTACTACAATTACGTTATGCTCTTATGAAGAAATAAAAATAACCCACGCTAACATGTATTTCGTGCTGTAATTGGAAAACATGCCATCTTCGCACTATGGGGAGAACATGCTGAAACCTTTGATGTTGTTTCTCTCTATAGATCTTCTTCCAAAGACAGTATTATTATGTTGTTTGTTGGCATGACAGTTTCCGAGTACTCAAGTCTGTTGGTTCACATTCCCGTATTAATTATTTTTGCTAGGGTGTACACATATGGGAATGTGAACCAATTCTCCTTGGTGCTTTGTTTTAAGGAATTCACGCAAAAAAAAGACCAATTATTAATTGAAGTTCAAGTGTAGCGTGTATTTACTACATGTGAGCATTAGGGGGTTACAAGTGGTGTACTTAGATTATATCATACGTGTTGTACATGCAGCTATGTTTGAGAGCCGAGAGACTTGGGGATGCTTATGTTTGGCTGTTCATAAATAGTTTTCTCAATGTGAATTTACATTCAATCTATAAGGGAATCATGAGTCCATATTTCAGTCCCAAGATATTGTTATATATTCTGATATGTGGTCCAGAGGTACCATTGTGTGTATTACTGTTTGTCATACACATACATATCATATATCCTGTTGGCAGTAAAGTTAGCATGTGGTAATATCTAGCCAAGGAAGCATCAAAGATGGTTGTTTCAGAACTCAACAGTTATTTTGGGGTATTGCAGAGTAGTAGCAGGCCAGACATTGTGGAATTTAGTCAAATACTTTTAAATAAACAACATAGGAACACATAAATGATGAAGTTTTAGATATAATATAATGATTTTAGCGTTCAGGTTATAATATTATTGAACCTGTCAAAAACTAAGGTGATAATACGCATGAAGGATTAGATGACCTCCACACAAAGTATTTTGGAATGGAGCAAATATGAAATTTTATAAGGTTGGATGTTGCTCTGTTCCAGCGGCATGGTATTTTCTTAACTTAGTCAAGACATGAGAATTTTCATTGTCTTGCTCTATTAAATCTCACAATGAGGAACCTCCTGTTGAGCAAGAGAAAACGACCATAGATTATGGAACCAAAATGTTAGTCAAAGGGTTCGGTGTGGAATTAAGATGCGATTTTGGAAAAAATATCTTGGAGAAGGTTATGCAAGAGATCTGTAGATATCTTATTTGTTTTGCTAGCTTAAACTACATAACTTTGTAAGAGATTTGTTGCCTGCTACATTTGCTGTTATGTTGTACAGATGAGATGAATATGTTACACAAGCTAGAATACTTGCCTTCTCACTCGAGAATGAAAGATTGAGAGAGAAGGAATGATGAAGGAAAATATCATTTTTGGTATGATATTTATTAACTGCTATGTGAATATTGTCTTATTTGTTTCTTGCAACTCAATCTTTGTAAATTATCCATTTTTTCCATGGTAAACATATACAGCTTTGTGACATTCTAAAATAGTTCTAAAAACACATTTTATTTACGAAGTTCGGATTGAAGCCTTCATTTGAATAAGGGAGCTCATGCCAAAGACCAAAGAAGATGCACATATTAGGCATAAACTTAGATATCGAAGCCGCACGATCCATCTACACTGCCTGTCACAAGGAAGAGACGCAGAAGAAATGACTCCTCAGGAAGGAAGGGGAGCATCTCCTCCACTGGATAGATGTTGGCTGCCCAGATGATTTGCAAAGCGGAGCCTTCCACAATAAGCTCACCGGTGGCACTCTTCTTTGCCATAATAAGCAAAAGCAATGAAACTGAGCCAAGTAAAAGAATCAAGATGATTTTCCTGTCTGTGTTTTAGGCTCTGGTTATTACCAAGTGTGTGTCATATTTTAAATTAAATTGTACTGTTTTATTTATGTTTGATGGTGTAATGAAATTTGTGACTGACATACAAACTTAGCAGCTAATTTGCATGTTAATACACCCATAATATAATTCATGTATCACATGCTTTTACACATCTTCTCTATGGATGGATTCTCCGACAACCAGTTTGAATATTAGTGAAATCGACAACTAGCATTCTAGAACTAAGCAGTGCACGCCATAGAGAAGACCATCGTTTATTCTAAGCCATATTCGGCGCGGCGTGCCGCCATGCCAGATTTTGCTAGTTGAATAAACTGAGTTCAGATGCTTACATATTTAACACTTGATCACACAATACATGCGTTAGTACACTTTGTGCTACCAATCAGTATCTCCTCGCATCGATTTATAAAGAAATTTTTTTTCATATGAGCAGCAACGCGCGGGCACTTAGCTAGTTTCATATAATCTACAACTCAATGTTAAGTTTAATAATCAGCCCAAAACTAGAAAATAAATACATATAGTTGCAAATTAACCGAGAAAAGCTAGTATCCTTTAAAACCCTAGAAAATGGCCATGCATGCATGCACCCGACCCATAATAATTAATTAAGGTCTCGATCTCTGTACTGCTCACGCAGTTTGGAATTCTGGCAAATATGCAACTTGTTTCATTAATTTACCATGGCGAGATAGATGCATGCACATCGATCTCTTAAAAAACGGGGTCATATATGTTAAATATAAGTTTGTAAAGGATTTGGCATCCATATATGCTCATCAGATATACGGATAAGGCCAAGCAAACATATCGAATATTTCTGAAGAAATGCTTTTGCTAGAACCTTCAAATTTCTAGATTTACATCACACACGATTGAATGCGCAAAAATAAATTATATATATAATTAAAAATCGAGGCAAAAATCATCAAACTACTAGATAATGGCCATGAATCCTACTACATCCATCCCGAAGCATATATATAAGGCTTATATTATATTTTGATAGTCAAACTATGTCAAGTTTGGCTATGTTTTTACCAGAACCTTCAGCATGTAAAATACAAATCCATTACCATTAGATAGATAATGAAGTATATATTCATATGGTATCTAAAAAATCATATTTGTGTTGATAGATTCTTTAAAGGTTTGGTCAAACTTTACCTAGGTTGACTTTTTTAAATATGATTTTTTAGATTGCTTTATACACATGTCAAGATTCACATGTGTTCCGAAATTAGGGTGATTATCAGTTAATTTGCCATGGAAAACCTAATATGACACTTATTCTTGGATGACCGATTATTAATCGAAGTTTTGTAGCAACTCGTGCATGATTATCCCTGCGCTTAACATGTTTTGAGATGGCTCTTTAGAGAGAGGGAGAGAGAGAGATTGACAGAGTATTCCTTCGAGAGAGGGATAGGACAACCAACTAGACCATGATTCGAACATCACCTGGACCTGCTTCACCCAAACTGTTGAGCCAGGCTCAACAAAGACGCGACCATCCTTCTGGTTCTTCCCCTTTTATCTGACTAACCATGAGCCTCCACTGACCCCCATTCATATCTTGTTCCTATCATCCTTAAAAAACTGACCCAAACAAGAAAAAACCTCTGATTCATATCAATTGACTCTAATGCGAATGAATCTAGACATATTTTAGTTCTAGATATATACATACTAGATTCAAGTAATATAAATTGGAGGGAGTACCTCCAACCCAAAGCCTGAAGGTTTTTTTTTTTGAAAGTTAAACCAAGTAAAGTTTGACCACATATTTACAAGAAATGTCAACAAATATGATATTGTGTAGATACCATATGAAAACATATTTCATTATCTATCTAATGATACTGAACTTGTATTTTGCATGTTATTGATTTTTTTGGCAAAGCACAACAAGAAACAATGAAATTCCAAAGCAGTCCCTCAGTTATGCAGTAAGGCCAAAGGTCCTAAACATATAACATAAAAAGCAACCAGGTACTTCCACTACTTGGATACATCAATCTTAATATTAATAAAAGTTAAACTAACATCAGCAATCTACGCTAGATCGAGGAAACTGGCTGGAATGGGCACACCCTCTCGTGTGCTTCAAAATCTAACAGTGAGATCCAGATTGCACACCCTTTTTTCTTGCACTACGCAACAGATGTGGTGAGCAGGTTTTCAACACATGGGCAGTGCTTGAAGACAGCTCCCTGGTCGCACAGCGGGCACTTTGTGCCTGGCAGGTTCCCGGAGCAGGCACCGCATGGGCCTCATTCTCGCACACCAGGCACTTTCTGCCCAACAGTTTCTCGAAGCAGGCGGGGCATGCAAAATGACCGGCATCCTTCAACACTGGCAAATTAAAATAGTGTGATTCACTATGACAGATAAGTAACATAAATCAAAGTTGTGGAGAACTTACATAATAGATGGGTGAGCGAATCTGCAGAGGACACATGCTGCGGAGGTTCTTATGTTCCTCAAGGTGTTTCCCAGCAAGATCCTCCTAAGGTGTTGCCCGATCTTTCACAGCGAGAACCCGGGTAGATAGATACCTCCAATTACGCGCGGCACGCAACCTGAAGTAGGTGATAAATTCAGCAAGCAACGTGATGGAGATCACCACGTCTCAAGAACAAAGCACGACAATCCTTGATGAACACAAGAACCTCCGCAGCAACTATAATAGATAAATGGTGGCGCCGTCCCCGGAGGGATGCTTCACCAAGCACACACGTGATAGCGTCTAATGTTAACTCAAACTAGTTCTAAACTTCTAATCCTAAACCCTAGCCGTCTCAGCCCTTATATGAGGGGGTTGGTCGGCCAGCCCTAGTGGGCTTCTCTACCTTGGTTTGGACAGGCCCAAACCAAAACTAACTCGACTTATTAAAAATCCTAATTGGCCAATATATGACCATTACATAAAATAAGATAACTAGGCCGTTGGAGTCCTGAAATTGAGCTTCACATCGGCCTTCATGCCCGTATCACTAGTCCTTTTTAATTAAACTAGATGATACCCTACGCGTTGATGTGACAAGTTCTCGTAAAACAAAAAATCAACATATAAGACTAGTTAGAATGGAAATTATTATAAACTAGTATCATGCATATGATACTAGTTTATAATACCACCTTTGTAATGGATAGTATCATAAGGTAGTATCATAGTTCTATCATATTTAATATTTTGTAGAATCTCAATGCAAATTTGTGTACATGATGCAATTGACATCAAGTTTTTTAGTTATACGTGCTACGATACCGTTTCTACCTATGTTACTACTGTAACATCTCTCCTCATTAATCGTTGTGCCACATCATATTTTTGCCAACATGGCATGCATGGTACTACCTATGATATTCCAATTGTGGCTAGTCTAAGAAATCAACTACTTCTTACTTGTGGAAATTTATGCAATTTCTTGTACTGTATAATTGAAGAAACAGATAAATAGTTGATACAAAGTACATCAGGGTCAAAAATTTGGGGCACTTCAAAGTGCCTCAAATTTTGATCAAACTGCCATGCCACCTTTAGTTGCATCGCTCAAAGTGCCACAAAATATAATTAAGAGGCACTCTAAAAGTGCATCAAAATCCAATTAGGGGCACTTCTGAAAGTGCCACTAAATCCAATTAGAGCCACTTTGTCAATTACCCAAAAATTAAATTAGGGGCACTTCGACATGTGCTTTAAATTCTAATTAGAAGCACTTTGAAATGTGCCCCCAAATCTAATAGTGGCACTTTCAAATGTGGCCGCTAAACTGAATTTTTCGCGATTAAGAAAATGCCTCAAAACCCATTTCCTGGCACTATTAGTGGTACTTTGAGCAGTCCCAAAAAGGCATCAAATTACAAACAGATTAAAATGATGGCAGTATACAAGAAGAAGCACACAATATGAACATATATAATATCATGCAAGAAGAAGCACACAGTGGCAACACATTAATCCAGTGCACTTTATTCTACAACTATCATGCAATATTAGTTACACTGTAAACAGAGTGGCAACATTAATACCAACGAAATCATCCATTTGCAAAATCATCCATTGATATCAATGAAATCATCACTATGTTTCCTTTTGAGACATCATCACAATATATCTCAGCATCACCTTCAGTTGATCTCAGTCTTCAGCGTTGTACCTTGGGAGCAGTAATAGTTCAATTCAGCAAACGGGGACGAATATCACCATCACCACTACTAATAAAAAAAATCAGAGCTCGTCCCATCCAATATTATATCTAACAGTCCACATCGCTTCCATTTGTAGCTATAAAATATTGTCTGATCCACGTCTCGCCGCTAAAATAAAATAACTGTTCGTAATTAGAGCTGCTAGCAACTGCCCACGCACATCTCTTCTCATCAGATATTTTTTATTTTGACAAACACAATACAAACCAGACGCTCACATACACGCGCATACATTCACCCCTATAAACGCACACACGTAAACTCTACCCCTATATGAGAATCTCCAGAAGACCAAGCCGGCAAATTAGATCTTAAAAATAAACGAACTCTACCCCTATACACACGTCACACTATGAACAAAAGAATCAAATGCATAACTTTTGACCAAGCGTATAAGCGGAACGACCTTGCGAACATGCAAACTCCTGCTAACGGTGGACATTAGGTTCCGGAATTTTTGGTACATTAGAAGTTTCCAAAACACAATATAATTATATAGGAATACAACACGGCGATAAAATGGTGTTACCAACAGGCAGATGTCAAAACTATAAGTATACTTTACAAGTGCATAAGGGCATGAGCAATGGTGGCGTACATAACTAGATGCTCCATGTAAAAAAAATTGTGAGAAGTAACATGGTGAATTTTATCTCTCCAATGAAAGTTACAACTTTATTCAGAAAAAAAAGAGAAGGAACCCCACAAGTATGACACTATATATCTCTTTCTCTCTCCAAAAATCATGGTTTTAAAGCTTAAAAAATCCCACTTCTTGAGGAGGAGACTGCCTCCTCATCCGAACCTACTTTGGACCACCCAAACCTAACTAAAGTGTAAAGCAGTACCTCTAGGGCAGTGCATTGGGTGTCACAGTCAGGAACGTCAGTCTCACTCTTTATTCCCAGTCGCACTCGTTGGTCCTTCTTCAATTGCCTGAACATCATCTAACTGTTGGCTTTTGATAATACCATTGATGACGAGGTTGATCATATTGTGGTGGCCGACAGCTTCTTTCTTCACCGCCTTGTTTGTCGCCCTGACACTGGCGGTGTCATCGTAGCACTTATTGTAATTGATGGCAACATCTGACAGGGACCGGAGGTTGAAGATACCTGAAGGAATGCTCTCCCCACTCGCCGGGCTTCCTCCAATGTTCAATTCAAGATATGTGAGCTTCGGCATAGCGCCTTTCCTGAAAGTCATCCATGGAACGCGGCAGCCGATAGACAGTTTCTGAAGCTTAGGGAAAAGACCCTCTCCAACAATCACTATCGCTTCTTCTGGAAGCAAGTGCAAGTCTAGCACAAGGTCCTGCAACCTCCCCAAGTTCCCCAGGGTCCTTAAATCATCTGTCGTTAGCTTGCAAATGCTGATCTCTATGAAAGCAAGACGGCCGAGCTTCCCGAGCCATGTAGGAAGGATGAAAACCCTCCCGCTTCTTACCTTAAACTCCATCAGAGCAGCAGGTAGAGTCAACAGATCAGAACCTAAAAACTCCATGGAACAACCGAGTCCGCATTTAATGGTGAGAGATTCCAGATTTTTCCACTGCTCTATTGATGAGCATAACTCTTCCAGGAATTTCATGTCAGTAGACTGGCGAACAGACAATGTTATGGTGACCACTCGTAGTTTCCATACACGACCAAGCGCCTTTACAAGGCTGTCAGAGGATTCACTTAAATCGATCCCAATAGTGTCTAGGCACTGAAGATTCCCTATTTCCTCCGGCACTTTTGTTACTTCTGTGGCCACAAGATCAACTCCGTTTCCACCAAGGAGAAGACGTCTCAACTGCCGCATCTTCCGGATTCCCGCCGGTAGTTCCGTGACCGGGGTGCCTCTCAAGTCAAACATCCTCAACTCTGAAAGCTCGCATACTTGTGACGGAAGCTCAGTTATCATTGTGTGACTCAGATTCAGTGTCTCTAGTTTGCCCAGCTCCTCAATCTCAGGAGGAACCCCGGTGACACATGTGTTTCTTAGGCTCAAATAACGGAGCAGGTACATTTTACATATTGGCAACCAGTTTTGCTCTTCGAAGCGCTTCCAACCTTCAAGGTCCAACACCATCAGACAAATGAACTTATCAAGAGGGATCTTGTCCACTGTACCGGACACAGCTAGTGAACGGGTCTGAGATAAACCCATTTCTGCCAGCAATGCCGGGAGGTCTGGATCAGTCTGGTGGAGGGAAAGCCGCCGTGGTTTCTTGCCTCCTCCTTCTCCTCCTCCTCCCCCTCCTTCACTTGAGGATCCAGAAGCTTCTCCTGCCACTATCCTGAGGGTGCCGCTGGTATACACAAAACCTATATCAGCTGATTTTGATGCAAGGAATTGTAGCATGAAGTAATTCACTTGCCAGTAGCTACTCTCTGCCTCCTGCACTTTCACTTGTGTGATGACGTTCCTATCGACGAGTTCCACAAAATAGTCCTCTGCAGTTGCGTTTGAGTCGGCCAGCAGTTCAGCAGCCAATTTCTCAGTGAAACTATTTTTCTCAAACATATAGCCTTGAGGGAACATGCTAATGTACAACACCGGCACCTTCAGCCAGTAGGGAAGATTGTCGTAAGTAGGAGACAGTATTAGTTCAAACTCTTTCCGCGTCATGGGTCGCTTCAAATATTCTGCCGGTCCTTCTTTGAGCCAGTCAGCCATACCAAGTATGAACAATGGAATGCCACCGCATCTTCTCAAAATTTCTTCATGACAAAGCTGCTGGAGGTGGTCTGTGTTTCTAACCTGGCTGCCAAAAGTTCTCATGTGAAAAAGAGTATTTGAATCTTTCTCACACAATGGTTTAACCTCGTGCACATCACCAATTAAGCAGCATGTCTCGGCTACACTTCGAATGCTTGTAGTTATAATTATTCGAGAGACCATCTTATTTTGTGGAAAGACATCTTTGATGGCATCCCAATCTGATGCCTTCCACATATCATCAATTAAGATTATGTACCTAACAATTAAAAAACAGTTCAAATAGAAGTTGATACTCAATATGCTTATAAGAGAGCTAGTAGATTTACATATCCAGTTGGACCATAGGCGAGAATGTGTGTGGCATTTGGGCATAAATTTCCAAGCTCAAGTAACATATTGGTACGGAAAGGTAGCTTAAAGCAATGTTCTAAATAGCCGGCTACAGGCTATAGCCGTGGCCTTCTAAAACAGCAGTAGCCCGGCTATAGTCTAGCTATAGCCGGCTATTTAAGGACTTTGACACCTTTTAACGGCTAATGTAGTTAGCCGCACCATGCGGGAAAAGCTATAGCGAGCTATAGCCCGGCTAAACTATGGCTTAAAGTTAAACACAGGGATGTAAGAATTTCAAGAAACATATCTATACATATAGTGGTATATTATTAGGGCACCACGGTGCCTTGAGTAGTGGGCACCATACGCGACAGGCATGAGGCACATACCCAAGGTATACGTGATAAAAGAGTATAAGCTCAAATGAGACACATACCTTAAATACGTACGATTTGCTTATATATACCTAAGTTACATATACCAAACTTATATATACCCAATATATGCATGGAAAACTCCTATGTAAACCCGGGCTTGGTTACACCTAGGTCTTCCATTATATGCAATTTGACCTGGTAGCTACCATATGAGTAGAAACTTAGGCTAGCTTAGGCTCTACGTTTGGATTCTAACAATTTCATTTGATCTCGGTTGTAGAAACCAGAGGCAATTAGATTGGCCGGCTGAAACGTTGAGGAGAATTGTGGTTAACTAAATTAGTTCAATCATAATCACCTCTAATCTTTCTAACCATTCATTGATTTGAGATAAGATATACATGAAAAATATCCGTCTCGATGTTGTGATTTCGTTCCCAGTGATCGGTTCGTTGTTCCGTCGAGTGTTTCAAACTCGGTTTCATGTTCCGTTTCGAGCCAGTTTTGGATGAATTTTGTCAACTTTCACACAAGGTCGACCATCTCAAAATTTCTTCAGGAAGTAACTTCGCCTCACTATTTCACAGTACTTTCATCTTCAAAGTTTTCGGTTTCGATCTTCATAAACAAGTAGATCTACAACTTTGTGCAGTGACTATGAACACGTAGATGTGATCGTATATGAATGCCAAAATGAAAAACTATGAACATAAAAATCGTGCGCGACGGTGAGATTAAGCTACTCTTCAAAAGAAATTTTGAAACAAGCGAACAGACGTGAAAATTTTAAATAATTTCGGCCAAAAAAGCTTTAAAGAAAACATGAAATTTCTATTCAAATACTTCACGAAACCAAAAAAAAAAAAACCATCTATGAGAATTGACTCTTAACATCAATACACATTTTTTTTTGTATATATCATATTTCAAAACGACCCACCATTTTATAAATCAGAGAGGATTAAAATGATGTGATTAGTGGCAAGTTTAACTACACATTCTCGTATGCCTTCAGCCACGAAGGGCCCATATTTGACCGTTTGTTTTGAGCTAACTTTTACCTGCATCTGGGCTGATATAAGAACCGTGCTATATCATTTTCGATGTGGCCTAACAAACATCTGATTTTTTGCCCAAATAATACGAGAGAGGATTTTATGTGCAACCAATCACACCCCTAATAAATTAGTGGTGGATGTTACACTATTGGCATTAAACGCTCTCTACATGTGAAGGTATCTGACACCCATGAAAAAATTTACAGTACGTTATTTTTCACTTTGTATGAAAACCGTATTTTTGAAATTATATTGTATTATATACTTTTAGGTGTATGTACTTCCATATTTAATAACCGATTTCTAATATACTTCATTAATTATTAAATGCTAGAAACCCAAAGTGTGTTTGACTTTGTGCCATTTGCATATGTATACTGCATTTTTTTATGTAAAACAGTGTATTAGAAAAACTAAGGGATTTGATGATATTTTTCGTGCTAATTGTATTGAGGTATATTAAAATAACTAATAAGGTATAATGAGAATAATAAAGAGGTATATATTGTGGTGATTGTATCTCGTTTTATATATTCCTAGATGTACATACTCTCATATCTAATATACCTCCTAAGCGATTATTATTCGCAACATACCTCGTTAGTTATTCTAATATATGTCAATACAATTTTCACGAGAAAATATCGTCGAAGCACTATTTTATTTTAATATACCACTTTTACATATAAAAATGCATTACGTATACAAATGATATAAAGTCAAATTGGAGCCTCTTTTTTCCGTGGCATCTACTGACACCACACGCCACATGAAGTGTGTGATGGTAAAAATTGCATGGGTTGCATCCTTATTCGGTTTGAGAACCAAGCGGAATGGAACGAAACCATTTAACACCTAGAGCTTATTCTTGTGTTCGGTCGTGGAATAGAACAAAATCGAGTGGTTACTCGATAGAGAATATTCTCCTCATATACGTAATGCACACATTCCACCAAATTGGTGGAATGTGGTGGAACGGCTATTAAATAGCCCCTGTTAATTACGAAGCATTACACTAATCTAGGCGAAAAATATTTAGCAGTTGTTAATTACGATTTTAGGATTAAAAAGGACATGTGCCCGTGTTAATTACGATTTTGAGACAAAAGATTAAAGTTAACCTCATTCCGGTCTGCTCTCTAATTTTCACAATCGAACAAAAAATGATGTTAATTATTATTTTCAAATTAAAAAGGCCATTAGGCACAATTAATTTGATTTTGAGATTAAAACAGCCATTTTCCATTGTTAATTGCGATTTTGAGATAGAACATTAGTTTACCTTATTTCATTCCGCTCTCCAATTTCACCAACCGAACAAAAAACGGTACCATCTTGTTCCTCTTTTTTGTTTAAACCAAACGCGGGCATGGAACCATTCTATTCCCCTGGAACGGAACCATTCTATTCTATTTCATGTTGTCATGTTGTTCTAGAATCGAACACACCCTTATTCTAGTTTTGGTTTGACCAGGGGAAATCTCTACAACATGGTCTATTGGACAACATCGCCACAGCTACCCTCCTTTGCAGCACATAATTTTTCTTCCAGTATAAATTTGCCAGATTTATATGACCAACTATTCAGATAAATTCAACCTTATACCCTTCACGTAGAATTGCAAATATTTTCGGCAATTGGCTTAATAGTGTGGATCTTAGATTTAAGCTATTTATTAGAGTAGGAGTGATTATTGTTATTTAGTCGCTTTGGCTATATAGAAATAACAAGGTTTTTAATAATAAAATTCTTCTATTATACAGGTTATCTAAAAATGCACCGCTACGCTCCCTTTGTGATCATCGGATAGGATCGTCTCCGCCTTAGCGTTATTCTTGTTCCGCCTTAGCATTATTCTTGTTTAATGTTTCTTTCTCATAATTTTAACCTCGTATGGTGTTTTTATCTTGGATTTATGCGGCTGTGTGCATCTTTGCTATGCAGAGGCCGGGTGCAATGTTTAAATTTCAAATAATAAAACCATTCATTATCGAAAAAAATAAAATAACTTTTATGTACCCTAAGTGCTGAATAAGTTTCTATATATGTATACACACTTTTTCATAAAAAGCGTGATGATGCCTAATCAAGATTATATGTATTTCAGTGGCAACATATCAGACTAATTAAGAGAAAAGGAATTACCTCCTATCTTTCAGGTTTGTTTTGATGTCGTCAACTAGCTGAGGTAGCTCCTGCTCATCAGGAGGCGTCCTGATTTCAGGAAGCCGGATCTGCGAGAGAATGTTCTTGAGGAGCTCCTTTCTATCAGGTCTCGGGGACACCACGACCCTTGCCGTAGCGCAGCCGTGTCCTCTTTCTTGGAGTTTGTTGTAGATCACCTTGGCGAGGGTTGTTTTCCCCACACCAGCGGGTCCGACAATGGAGATTACTCTTGCATTCTCATTGCCATCTCCGTCATCCATGAAACGCCTGACCACCTTATTTCTCAGGGCGTCTTCAATGCCAACAAGATCTGTATGATCGGTATGGGGTTGTGTAGAGGTAGTACCATTACCATCATCGGCTAGCCTAATATGGCTGTACCTGAAAGGCCGTTCGGCGAGCAGGGAGAGGGTTTCCTCAATGTCCTTGAATCCACGAAGAAACGGTAACGGGAGCCCCGCGGCACGAAGGAAGCGGTATGCGACAACCCTGTGTAGCTGCGCGTGACATCCACTTTGAACAGCTTGGTCTGATTTATCTAGGTATTCGTTGACAGACGCCGGCAGTAAGCTCAACGCGCGCAACCACTTCTTGAAGTGGTCATTGCCAATGTAATCCGGCCCCAGCTTGGACGATTGCAGCTGGTGCAGTGACTCTACCATGCCGCTCAGCTCAGCCTGGATAAACTCCAAGCTCCGCAGTTGGGGATCATCGACGGAACTGCCGCGCCGACCCCGATGCTGCTCCAGCATGTCCAGCATCCTCTTAGGAAGGGGCCGCATCGCCTCTAATAGTTTGTTGATTGCCCCTTTGATTTTCCTCTCGGCTTCGGCCTCCTTATCTTCGCCGTGGTCTCTCTCATCTGGCTGAAGGGTGAGAAGACGAAAATCAAGAATTAGGAGGAACAAATGGTGTTCCAAGGGCGTGACTCGCTAGAAAAATCGGAGTAAAATCAGAAACCCACAACATACCCGATTCATGATTTCCGTGTGTAGCACAGATGCTCCCTTGTAGCCTTCAGCGTTCTCTCTGGTGAGGAAAGGTGCTCGGTATTGAGCGGGGCTGGGGAGAGCCGTGTTAGGTTATGCTTGAGCCTTGGACTTTGAAGGTCGCTGAAGGAGGACGCTAAGAATTTGTTCCGATTTTCCTGTACTGTTGTTGCCTGCCTCTACGGTGTGACCAGAACCACTTGAGCGCTATATAATTAGCAACTGCCAATTAGCATACAACTATGGCGCGATTGCTAGCCTGTATGGAGTTCAACGTGGTGGCCGACGCGTGCGGTCAAAATAGTTTCAGGCCAGATCTAAGGAAAATGCTTGATTCGGCCGTTTCCCAGAGCAACCCTCGAGGCAGTCTCCTTAGAGGTAAAAAGCGTTAACGCGTGCATGAGGTGCGAGCTCCCGCGCATCAGCAAAAATGGTGCGACAGTATTTGCGCGACCTCCCTTATTTCTACCCCTCCCATCATCGCCGATTTCGAAACCACCATCCCCCCCCCCCCCATCGAGCTCCCTTCTTCGATCGGTGAGCATGGTAAACAGACTATGTCGGTGGCGGCGGTGATGACGGCAGGGTGATTACGACCACTTCTTCGACCTCTCCACTACTTCGTCCACCTCTAGCGATGACTACTAGTAACATCAGCCACTAGTAGAAAACATGTCTTTCGTACAAACCTCATGGGAGCTTTAGTCCCGGTTTAAAAACAAACCGGGACTAATGGGCCGCATTAGTCTCGGTTAGAACGGCGCGGGCGACACCACCATCTAGTCCTGGTTCGTTAGGAGCATTTAGTCTAGGTTTGTAATACCAACCGGGACTAAAGGTTTCTGTGGCAGAGCGCGCCAGGGCCCGAGCACCTTTAGTCCTGGTACCAACCGGGACTAAAGGCCCATCTGTATATATGTATACCCTGCCCTGTCCAAGTGTGAGCCACACATAGCGTTTTCCACTTCTTAGCACAAGAGGTGTATATTGATTTGCTCTCTCTTCTTATGTACAATAGGTGCTCCATGAAATGCCTAAGAGCATTTCACTACTAGGAAAAGGCCTATTGTTGCTGGCACACCAAAAAGGGCTATTGCCGGCGCACTAGAGCCCGCTGGTGGGAACAGGCCAGTGGTAACTCGCGTTATTCCCGGCGCACATGTCTAGTGCGCCGGCGGTAAGTTATACAAGAAAACAAAAAAAATCAAATCTAGATCTAGATCTAGCTCGGGTTCATCTATCTCGGGTTCGTCCTCGAAAACGGTGGACGTGCGCCGCCTTGTTGTCGTTGCCGCGCCGGTGTAGGAGTAGGAGTAGGAGGAGGAGGAGGATGAGAATGAGGGCCGGGGGTGGTGGTTTAGGAGGAGGAGGATGAGGCCGGAGGTGGTGGTTTAGGAGGAGGAGAAGATGGCCGGAGGTGGAGGTGGAGGAGGAGGAGGAGGAGGAGGAGAAGGAGAAGTCCGGAGGTGGAGGGGGTTACCGGATGAGGAGGAGAAGGCCAGAGGTGGAGGAGGTTACCTGAGGAGGAGGAGGAGGAGGAGGAGGAGGAGGACGTCACCGGAGTAGGAGGAGGAGGAGGCCATCGGTGAGGAGAAGAGGAGGAGGGAAAGAGGAGAAGGGGAGAAGTGAGGAAGGAGAAGAGGGAGGAGGGCCAGCTTGAATATATAGTCTAGGTTACCGCCGGCGCAGCTAATACGGCGGTGCGCTGGGGGTAATTTTCTTAATTTTTTACCAAAATCTAAAAGCTGAAAAAGTCCTGTTTCTGTTTTGAATTTGACGAATCCATTTTTTGTCCAAACGACCATAGGTGTCGTTGAATTCGGATAGGAAATTTCACATACATAGATTTTGATATAAAAAGGTTTTTCATCGGAGGTCGTATGCAACCAGAAATCCCGTTTTACCAAAAGATGACGCCATTTTGCATAATATATAGAAATTTATTTTTTCAAATTTTCATTAAAGCTAGATTACATAATACATGGGCAGTTCAAAGGATATTATTTCTTGAATTTTCTATCATTTTCTTTTATTTTTTTCAAAACTAAAAAGGCAGGGAGGGAAATCATGGCACCCCTTACCGCCGGCGCACCATCATGTTGTAGCGCCAACATGGTGGTGCGCCGACGGTAAGGGGCTCGCTTTTCTTGATCTGCTCTGGTCAACTTCGAACTTTATCGCCGGCGCATATTTTTTGCTTGTGCGCCGGCAGTAAGACACCATCGCCGGCGTGGCGACATATAGGTGCGCCGGCACTATTTGCCACTGGCGCATGGATTTATGGTGCGCCGGTAGTGCTATTTCCATCTATAGGTCTATTCCTAGTAGTGTTTGCCACTTGAGTTCACACGAAACAAGGCACACTTAAGCTTTCTCCTCATCTTTTTTCCTTCTCGATCAAGGTTAACAACTTTATCCTGTCATCCGTCATTGATAAAATGCATGTGTATATATATATCGCTTCACTATTCGAGATGTTCTATAATAGATTTTGATAAGCTTAATTATATAATGCAGATGAATCGGCAATGAATGTATAGTGACCGACGCCATAACGAGTTCAATGCGAGGCCGAATTTTTTTATCTGTATGGTTGAGGAAAATAAACGGGATGGTTTTATGTATTTTCCATGTGTTAGCTGTCAGAATAAGGTAAATTACTCTTCCTCGAAAACCCTCCACACCCACCTGATGCGGTCCGGTTTCATGCCCAACTATAATTGTTGGACCAAGCACGGAGAAAGAGGGGTTATGATGGAAGACAATGAAGAAGAAGAATATGATGAGAACTATCCCATGTTCCCTGAATACGGTGATACTGCAATGGGGGAAGCAGAAGATCAAGATGCACCAGATGAGCCTGCTGATGATCTTGGTCGTGCCATTGCTGATGCATAGAGAGACTGTGAAACTGAAGTTGGACCAGATGTTAGAGGATCACAACAAATTGTTGTACCCAGCTTGCAAAAATGGCCAGAAAAAAGCTAGGTAGCACACTGAAATTGTTGCAATGGAAGGCAGAGAACGGTGTGACTGACTCTAGATTTGAAAAGTTGCTGAAAATAATTAAGAAGCAGCTTCCAAGGGGTTATGAATTGCCCGTCAGTACGTACAAAGAGAAGAAGATTGTCTGCCTCTAGGATTAGACGTGTAGAAGATACATGCATGCATTAATGACTACATCCTCTACCGCGGTGAGGATGATAATTTGGATGCATGCTAGGTGTGCATTGCATTGCGGTATAAGATAGAGACGAGATGACCCGGGTGATAACCCACAAGTATAGGGGATCGCAACAGTCTTCGAGGGAAGTAAAACCCAAATTTATTGGTTCGACACAAGGGGAGACAAAGAATACTTATAAGCCTTAACAACTGAGTTGTCAATTCAGCCAAAAAAAGCACTAGTAACAGGGGTGATGTGAAAGCAGCAGTAATATGAGAGCAATAGTAACAGTACACGCGAGGCAGTAACAGAGAACGGCACAAAAATAGTTGATACTACTTCCAATGACATATAGGACCGAGTGAGTATTTGATGATGACAGATGGACCGGGGTTCCCATCTATCTACACTAGTGGTAACTCTCCAATAACAAGTGACAAGTGTTGGGTGAACAAATTACAGTTTGGCAATTGATAGGATTGAAATAGCATTAAGACAGAACATCAAGTCTATTAATCATGTAGGCATGTTTTCCATATATAGTCATACGTGCTTGCAATGAGAAACTTGCATAACATCTTTTGTCCTACCAGCCCGGTGGCAGCCGGGCCTCAAGGGAATCTACTGATAATTAAGGTACTCCTTTTAATTGAGCACCGGAGCTAAGCATTAACACTTGGTGAAAACATGTGATCCTCATATCTAAGCTTTCCCCTCCGGTTATCCCAGTTGCTGTCACTCTGGGTCCTCGGGTTCCGGACATAGACATGTGCAAACAACTTGTAGATACAATCTAAGCAATAATTATAGATGTCATATCTAAGTTCATGCCACTCGTGCACTAGTGACAAGCATTAAACACAACAAGATTGCAGCAACAATAACTTCACAAACTTATTACATCAGATGGATATTAATCATGTAAGGAAGCTCATGAGATCATTGTATTGAAGTACATGGGAGAGAGAGTACCAACTAGCTACTGCTAGAACCCTTAGTCCATGGGGGAACTACTCACGGAGCATGATGGAGGCGGTGGCGTCGATGGAGAAGGCTTCCGAGGGTCAATCCCCGTCCGGCGGTGTCAAACAGAACTTCTGACCCCGAAACTAGGTTTCGCGATGGCGGCGGCGCTCCTGGAGTCTTTCTGGAATATGATCTGTTGTTGTAGGGTTTTCCGTCGCGAGGGAATATATAGGAGAAAGGGCGGCGCGAGGGGGCCCGGGGGCCACCCCATAGCTGGGCGCGCCCCCCTCTTGGCCGCGCCGCCAGGTGGTGTGGGGCCCCCTTGGCCCCTCTCCGTCTCTCCTTCGGTGTTCTGGGTCCGTGTCGGTAAAATAGGAGGTTTGGCTTTTGTTTCGTCCAATTCCGAGAATATTGCCCGAACAGCTTTTCTGGAACCAAAAATAGCAGAAAACTGGAACTGGCACTTCGGCATCTTGTTAATAGGTTAGTCCCGGAAAATGCATAAAAACATTATAAAGTGTGAGCAAAACATGTAGGTATTGTCATAAAACTAGCATGGAACATCGAAATTATAGATACGTTGGAGCGTATCAAGCATCCCCAAGCTTAGTTCCTACTCGCCCTCGAGTAGGTAAACGATAAAAAGAATAATTTCAGAAGTGACATGCTACCAACATAATCTTGATCATACTATTGTAAAGCATATGAGATGAATGAAGTGATTCAAGGAAATGATCTATAGTTTGCTAACAAATAGATAACATATAGCAAAAACTTTTCATGAATAGTACTTTCAAGACAAGCATCAATAAGTCTTGCATAAGAGTTAACTCATAAAGCAATAAATTCTTAATAAGAGGTTTGAAGCAACACAAAGGAAGATTTAAGTTTCAGCAATTGCTTTCAACTTCAACATGCATACCTCATGGATAATTGTCAACACAAAGTAATATAATGAGTGCAATAAGTAAGCATGTAAGAATCAATGCACACAGTTGACACAAGTGTTTGCTTCTAGGATAGAAAGGAGTAGGTAAACTGACTCAACATAAAGTAAAAGAAAGGCCCTTCGCAGAGGGAAGCAGGGATTAAATCATGTGCTAGAGCTTTTCAAGTGTTGAAATCATATAGAGAGCATAAAAGTAAAGTTTTGAGAGATGTTTGTTGTTGTCAACGAATGGTAGCGGGTACTCTAACTACCGTATCAACCAGACTTTCAAGAGCGGCTCCCATGAAGGACGTTATCTCTACCAGCAAGGTAGATCATCCATCTTCTCTTTTGTTTACACATGTATTTTAGTTTCATTATTGATGACACTCCTCCCAACCTTTTGCTTACACAAGCCATGGCTAACCGAATCCTCGGGTGCCTTCCAACATTCACATACCATGGAGGAGTGTCTATTTGCAAAATTAAGTTGCTTACATAGATCAGGAAAAACATGTGAAGAGAATTATTAATAAAAGTTAATTAATTGGGGCTGGGCACCCGTTGCCAGCTCTTTTTGCAAAATTATTAGATAAGCGGATGTATATGCCACTAGTCCATTGGTGAAAGTCTGTCAAAAGTAAATGACAAGGTTGAAAGATAAACACCACATACTTCCTCATGAGCTATAAAACATTGACACAAATAAGAGATAATAGCTTTTGAATTTTTTAAAGGTAGCACATGAAGTATTTACTTGGAATGGCAGAAAATACCACATAGTAGGTAGATATGGTGGACACAAATGGCATAGGTTTTGGCTCAAGGTTTTGGATGCACGAGAAGCATTCCCTCTCAGTACAAGGCTTTGGCTAGCAAGGTTGTTTGAAGCAAACACAAGTATGAACCGTACAGCAAAACTTACATAAGAAAATATTGCAAGCATTATAAGACTCTACACTGTCTTCATTGTTTCTCAAACACTTTTACCAGAAAATATCTAGACCTTAGAGAGACCAATCACGCAAACCAAATTTCAACAAGCTCTACGGTAGTTCTCCACTAATAGGTTTAAAATACATGATGCAAGAGCTTAAAAATGATCTACTTGAGAGCTCAAAACAATTGCCAAGTATCAAATTATTCAAGACAATATGAAGCATTTTCTGTTTCCAACCAAATATCAATAAGTGCTGCGGCTCTCAGCTTCGCTATGAACATGAAAAATAAAACGAAGAACACCGGTGTTCATATGAAAAAGCGGAGCGTGTCTCTCCCACACAAGGATTGCTAGGATCCGAATTTATTCAAACACAAACAAAAATAAAAGCACACAGATGCTCCAAGTAAAGCACATATGATGTGGAAGAATAAAATATAGTTTCACTAGAGATGACCTGATAAGTTGTTGATGAAGAAGGGGATGCCTTGGGCATCCCCAAGCTTAGACGCTTGAGTCTTCTTTAAATATGCTTGGGTGAACCACGGGGGCATCCCCAAGCTTAGGCTCTTCACTCTTCTTGATCACATTATATCACCCTTCTCTCTTGACCCTTAAAAACTTATGCCACACCGAACTTCTCATAAACTTCATTAGAGGGGTTAGTACTCAAAAAACTTTAATCCACTTTAGTTCTGTAGTGACATATTGCAAGAACTCAATAAAACATTAGTTACAGCTCTCCACGTCTAGAAAGCCTTCCTTAAAGTCCACAAGAGACATGCAAAAAACAGAGATAGAATCTGTCAAAAGAGAACAGCCAGTAAACACGAATTTTTTCGAGGTACTTCCGTTGCTCAAATCAGAAAACTCAAAACTAACGAAAGTTGCGTACATATCTGAGGAACACGAATGAATTTTTGCAGAATTTTTAGGTTCCCCTACAGAGAGATCTACTCAAATTCGTGACAGCTAAAAATCTGTTTCGCAGAAATCCAAATCTAGTATCAACTTTCTATTAGAGACTTTACTTGGCACAACAATGCAAGAAAATAAAGATACAAAGGTATTGCTACAGTAGTAACAAGCACCTTGACTCAAATAAAAGAAAAATTGCAGAAATAAAATAATGGGTTGTCTCCCATAAGCGCTTTTCTTTAACGCCTTTCAGCTAGGCGCAGAAGATTTTAATGATGCTCACATGAAAATAGAAAAGTGTGTTGGCATGTCGCGCGAATCTGTTCAGCGCCTGGAAAGTTCGGCAATCCTTCTGCAAATGTCCCGACTGCCTTTTCCCATTGCTGTCAAGGTAGAAGTGCATCTGACATGGTCCGTTCATCATATCTTCGGGAGATATATATGGCCTCTGGAACCTTGGACCATTATTTTGCCTGTTAGGGCGCGGACTATCTCTGTTTTCGCTGCACTGTTCTCCGCTTTTTTGATAATCATCTCGATTATTATTTCCGCTATTTCCTCGGAAGCCAGCCGATATTTGGTCGGGACCGTCATAGTCAGAATATTGGCGAGAGAATCGTCATCTATTTTGAATGTTTCGATTGTTCTCCTCAGGCGACCTATGCAGTTTATTATGAACAACATCTTCTCCATCAGCCCAGCGATTTGCTATTTCCATCAGTGCTGCTATGGTTTTTGGGTTAGTTCTTCCTAAGTCCTCGATGAAATCTTTTCTCCAGATCCCAGCAGCAAAAGCATCTATCGCCCTCTCGTCAGATATGTTTTCTGCCGAGCTTTTAATGATGTTCCACCTCTGGATGTACATCCTCATCGACTCATCATACTTTTGTCGACAAGCTCTCAATTGTTCTATTGACGCAGGTTTCTTGCATGTTGATAGGAAATTCTTCACGAACATATCCTCAAAGGCCTCCCAGCTGTCGATGGATCCAGGTGGTAGCTTCTTGATCCATGATCGTGCCGCACCACTCAAATACACCTGGATACTCTGCATGGAAGTTGCTTTGGTTCCACCTGTCAACTTCACTCTTTCCAAGTAGTCGACTAGCCAATCCTCCAGATCTTGCAAGCCATCGAACTTCTTGTAGTTTTCGGGTAATTTGAAACCAGACGGTACCCGCGTTTTGCGGACTCGTCGAGTAAAACAGGGGAGTCCGCACATCTCCTCCTCATCAACCTCTGGTGACTGCCGACGTTCCCCCTCCTTTCTTGATGCGCTCTGTCGACCCGCGCCTGTGTCGTTGTATCCCTTGCCGATGTTCTCGGGGGATCTTGAACTACCACTATAGGTCGTGGACTATTTTGTCTTGCGGCACCTTCGGGAGGTGTGCTCGTTCCTGCAAACGCTGTCCCCATGACTCCGACTCCTACCATGGCCATGTTATACAATGCCTCTCTTGGATCTCCTGGTGGTGGCCTGTTCGCTAGTATGAAGGCCTGTGTCGCCATATATCCAGCTTCCGGTGTTTTGGGGATAATGTTTTCTCTTGTGTCTATTGACATAAAAGACATGTCGAGGTTTTGGATAAGATCGTCCCTCTCCGCTTCAGGTATGTTCTGCAGCCTCGATCTTCCCCTATTTCGAGCGTCTCTGTGATTATCTCCTGAAGTTCCTGACTGTCGGCTCAGCTCTGCCCTTCTTCGGCTTGACGCAGAAGCTGCGGCCTTTCTCCTATTAAGCTCAGATGTCTGCTTTTCAAGTTCTCGTCCGGCACGGGCGAGTTTATATTGATATGCTTGCAGTTCCTCGACTGTTGCAGTCGTACTCATCGACTCTGTGCCGTCCATAGCTCTTGCCGCTCTGTCCCAAGCTTCTTGCGGAAGTTGCACCCTTAATCGCGGTGTGGGCCCGACATATATGGTGCCGAAACCTCGCATGAGATCAGCGGGATCGACGTATGGATTTCCCACATCATCGAAAGCCTCCGACGTTTCCTCCGGACGACTTGCCTCTCCAACTACATAAACTTGATGATATTTTGAAGCTGTATCGTTTCTGGGATTGGTGACATCGTCGTACAGATCGGTGAAGACCTCCCGAACAGAAGTAGATCTGTCGATGAAGTTGTAGTTGTCGATGATGTCTGAGTCGCTGCTTATACTAGAGTCCGCATACGACTCGAGGGACATGCCGCCGAAGATCTTGACGAGTTCTTCGCTTGATGTTGACTCAACGAAGCGCGGCGACAAGATTTCCTCGGCATTGATCTTGAATGATGTTGATGATGCCGAAAGAACGCAATCAGCCGCCCACGATCCCGGCGAAACCGGAACCTCGAGACGATGTGACCCCTCTTTTCCAACGCGGAAGTGGAACCTCCCAAACGTCACCTCCGTAGAATCCTCCAGATACGCACATGCATCCACATGGGAGGGCGGGTGAGGAACTGTTACCCTCCAAAACCCACCGACGGGCAATGGCTAAGCAACACGAAGAGCCGGGAAGCTCCCAGGGCTGCTTAGTGGACCCTGGCACCTCGTGTCGTCCCGCAAATCTTCCAGCCACGTCCTGGCGATTGCTAGGCGTGCCACCTGACCTAGACCCGATCAGGAAGGTGTTAGAGTGCTTCGATTGTTCCCGCATGGTAGACACGTAAACATTAAATACGAGCCCTATCGGCTCAGGTTTCCCTGTGGATCGGCTCAAGGAGCCGATCGCCCCATGTCTCACGTTGGATTTACAATGGCATGGGGATCGCGATCAAAACAAAGCTAAAGCGATCCACGACGCTTTAGCGTTTTCACCGCATAACCGGAACGTCCTACGTGTGATCGGGCCTAGCAGCTACGGAAGATGATGCAAACTACCCCTACGAGAGGCCTAAAAACCAACGTAACGTTGATTCCCGGAACATCCCTCGCAGGGACGGTGAACAACATCTAACGCACTACCGGATCCTCCGACCCAAGGATAAGGCCTAACTATGCAGATATTAAACTAATCAGCAAGGAGCAACTATAACGGATCGGATCTACTAAGTAACGAACAAGCAAGATGCTGCCCTTACGTCTGGATAGACGTAAGGGCAGCTAGGTGTCGAGGGACGGCATTGCCACGCAGATATGCACGTGAAAGCATCAATGCAAGCCCCTAAACACCTAAGGATAAATAGTACTCGCCATCAACAAGGCTTCACGAGCAGTACAAGGTTGACGAATAAACGTATCCCTAGATCGCTAGATGCGATCTAGGCAGCATGGTGCTTACCCGGGAGAAACCCTCGAAGAAAGGGGTGGCGATGCGCCTGATTTGTGTTGGTTGAACGATGATTGTCCTCCTTTTCCGATAACCCTAGATACATATTTATAGTCCAAGGGACTTTCTAATTGAGGCGTGCACCTAACCGTGCACGGGCCAGACTCTATCTTTTAATCTAAATTACAATGCGATCTACTATATTACAGATACACGGGCAACTTAGCCCAAACTCTTAGCGCAAGGCCGCTTCGAAGATGCTCCACGTGTACGCCCTTCAAGCCCATCTTCACTTACGACCCATCTCCTGATTTGGCCAAAATCTGGTGATAACACATGCCCCCTGGTTTTGGTAATGATAATATCAAAACCATCTGTTTTTCCTTCGAGGGGTCGTGTCGTGGCAGAGCAGAACCGTCGCAGTATTCTTCATCATGACTCTTGCCTTCCCAAATTCTCTGCACGATGGGACGGCTTTGGCATCACGTCTTCGAGAAATGCTTAGGCATTAAATCGTTATATCCCCTTTTTATTTGGCCACTTCCTGTAGTTCCCTTCTTCATCCCCCTGCTCCACAGTAGCCATCGGCAACCCAAAAAACCCTCCTTAGCCCCCATGGATTCTTCCTCCTCCGTCTCCTCGGCCTGTCTCTCGGTCCTCCTCCTCCAGCGAGCTCGAGCAGGAGGTCGATCTGGCCATCTACGAGGCCCGCGCCCCAGAGCATTGGGACGCGTGGGACTGGGACTCCTCCAACGAATCGGAAGACGACGAACCCCTCACCGACGGGAAGAAGACCTTCAGTTCCTCGTTGACGGGGAGCTGGAGGCAACAAGCGAGGACGACCTCTTCCCCTGGGAGGGAAGCTTTTCCTCCGACGAGGAGGAAGAAGAAGAGAAGAAGACGACGCGAGGGTTACCCACCAGCGAAACGCCTCCGTATGTGGTGGGACGACGATGACAGCGATGATGAAGAAGAGGATGAAGCTCCAACAGAGGGCTTCGGGAGCAGCGACGAGGAGCCCGTCGGCCGCAGCGCCGATGGGAGCTCCGAAGATGATGATGATGAGGGCAGTGACGGCCCGTAGACTAGGATCTACTAGTGTAGGCCTAGCAGTAGTAGATTGGTCAACAGACCCTTCTTTTGTTCCCCCTTTCTTAAGTAATCGGCTCTCCTTTTGTAAGAAATCTGGTTTATCAAGGAAGAATTCCTCCAATTTGATTTTACCGATTCTTTTTATGCTAACTTAGCCGATTGTCAACTCGATCGATGCTTAATAAGCCGATCTTCATGAATCGATCCCCCCATGATCCACTCTTCATCTTTTGACATCGGAGTGATCGTGAATTTGGTAAATGCTCGGTAAATCAATGTTTGCGGGATCAGCCGATGACTCTCCAATCGGCTTCTAAGAACAGAGCACGAGGCCAGCTGCCCCCCGAGCCTCAGCCGAGGTGAAAACAGTAACGAGTACCCGTAATTTAGACAAACAATCCCGGGCTTGATCACGTCTGAAAGAGATATTACGCAGGGCCAACCAGCCGATCACCTTTCTTCCATTGTCGGCCGATACTTCGGATGATCACCCATAGCTCCATGAGCAACAGGTTGTCTCGGACACCAACTCTCTCCTGACAGCACTGCCAAACTGGCAACGAGGCAACTTTGAGCACTTGCACTAGAGTCGATGGCTGTGCATCGGCTTTGCACCATGAGACACCTCAAACAGGGTCATGACTCTTACCAGTTAACCCGACGGGCTGGTAATCTGGTTCTGGGCAGGCGTCTACAATAGAGCTCTGGGCTTGTCGCTCAATTGACTTGTATGCGGAAACTGATATTTTTGCGACATCAACACCATTCCTCAAACAAATTGTGATGCGACATCAACACCATTCCTCAGACAAATTGTGATGCAGAGCCAGCTGACTCCGAAAAAATCGGCTTCCTTTAGCAAAGGATCCTTTAGGGCAAACTGCCCCCCGAGCTTCTTCCGCTCAAGTCTTGCGCCTTGCTGATCAGATTGGCTCATCATCTTTGGCAGACTAATGCAGCTCCTGGTGAGGATGTTTCCTGATGCTCTTCCCCACTTTGGTCACAACAACCTTTGATAGTAACGCTGACCAAGTCACCACCCTAGCCAAACCTTAAGCAAAAAATGCCATAGCCGATTGCTTCATCATCGACTATCCTCCTAGTCTTAGAAAAGACATGCCCCTTCGTCGGGCTCACCCTTAACCTGAACTGCATGTTTGTGCTGCTCCTGTGGTTGGTCAGGGTCGGGATCCCTAAAACTTGCCTCAACCGATATCGCCAACACATATCTGTCGCTTCTGCTAGCACTGCCGATCTTGAAGGTTTGCTAACGGAGCCTACAACCATTCCATTGAGGGGCTCCTTCAGTAGAGCCTTGCCACGTAACTTGATGACTGCTCCATTAGGCCTCCGCTTGTAACAATTGCATCCCTTGAGTCGATGGCCGTGCATCGGCTTTGAATTCTTAAGTCGATGTCTACGCATCGGCTGTGCCAAAAGTTTTGGATTTTCCATTTTTTTTACGGCCGACTTGTTTACGTACCGGCCCCCATATTTGAGCTGTTCTGCTGGGCGTTTGGCATGCATTCTCAGCTTCGTATCCTCGTGTCTTATCCATCTATGTGCCCCCCGAGCCGATTCTGTCAAGTCATTGATGGTATCGGCTCTTCAGGCATCTGTTGGATCAATGCTGAACACAGACAAAAGGATGTTGAGGATAATTTTGGCCGATTGCGGGAATCGGCCTCCTTTTCCGTTGCAATGCTTTGGCGATGGTTTGCAACTTCTTGGATTTCTACTGTAGCTACGTGGCATGCTTGAGATAAGATCCTTTGCTTTCCATTTTTTGGAGGCCGATCTCAGGATCGGCCTTGCCACGTACGTCCAATGTCTTGGACCCTTCTCTGTTAGGCCGGTGGATAAAACCTGCCTTACCCCATTTTTCGAGGCTTCGATGCGCTCACAACCCTCTAAACTGATTCCAGAGAGCGGCTCTTGGTTATGCTTCCCACACGCTCATGGCAGCTAATGATATCTCGATTGAGTCATCCGCCTGAACGACTTCCGCTTCATCTCCATCCCACTGGATGATGCATTGGTGCATTGTAGACGGAATGCAACAGTTAGCATGAATCCAGTCCCTTCCCAATAGGACGGCGTAATTGCTTTTGCTGTCGACGATGAAGAACGCGGTAGGTATGGTCTTCCGGCCTACAGTAAGCTCTACATTCAGAACACCTTTCTTCGACGCCTGGCCGTTGAAGTCGCTTAATGTGATGTTGGTCTTGATCAGATCATCGCTGGAATGCCCCAAACATCGTAGCATGGAATATGGCATTATGTTGACTGCCGCTCCGGTATCAACCAACATCTTGCCGACAGCTGCCCGTTGATGTAACCCCTCAAGTATAGGGCTTTCGATGCCAGCTTCTATCTCGTGGCTTTTCAAAGATAACTGGTCGTGGACCGCAGTCGAATTGAGCCACTGAAACTTCCTCGTCGCTTGGAGCGCGAAACTCCGACGGGAGTATAAACACCATGTTTGTACCAGCCGATGTCCACAAGTATGCCGGTGAACCTTGTTGCTGTGGAGCTGCCATCGAGTACGGCAATGGTGGCCTGGTGTGGAGTTGCACTTCTCCTTGGTGAGTCCCTAGAGCAGGTCCTGAAGGGGAGTATCGACGCTCCATGATCTCTTGGATCACCCGGAACGCAACGCGCTCCAAAGAATTCACCAGGCTCTCGAATGCCGATGCGTTGAATGGGCCACCACGTAGTTGATTTCCTGTCGCAGGGCTCTGGTACGTTCATCGAAGGGAGGGATAATCCAACCCATCGAGGACACCTTGTGGCGTGAATCCTTTGAACCGATGCCGTGCGAACGGTCTTCTCAAAGGAGCCGATGAGTTCGGCTTCAACGATGGCCTTCAGCTCATCGTACTTCTTCTTATGCTCAGGAGGAAGATCCTCGTATGTGATTTGTTCCTCCGCCGTCTCGGATGCCGATGTTGACGTGGATGTTGCGGAAGATTGTCCCACCGAGCGTGCGAATGTGTTACCCTCCAAAACCCACCGACGGGCAATGGCTAAGCAACACGAAGAGCCGGAAGATCCCAGGGCCGCTTAGTGGACCCCGGCACCTCGCGTCGTCCGCAAATCTTCCAGCCACGTCTGGCGGTTGCTAGGGCGTGCCACCGACCTAGACCCGATCGGAAGGTGTTAGAGTGCTTCGATTGTTCCTGCATGGTAGACACGTAAACATTAAATACGAGCCCTATCGGCTCTCAGGTTTCCCTGGATCGGCTCAAGGAGCCGATCGCCCCATGTCTCACGTTGGATTTACAATGGCATGGGGATCCTGCTTGATCAAAACAAAGCTAAAGCGATCCACGACAGGTTAGGGTTTTCACCGCATAACCGGAACGTCCTACGTGTGATTGGGCCTAGCAGCTACGGAAGATGATGCAAACTACCCCTACGAGAGGCCTAAAAACCAACGTAACGTTGATTCCCGGAACATCCCTCGCAGGGATGGTGAACAACATCTAACGCACTACCGGATCCTCCGACCCCAGAAGGCCTAACTATGCAGATATTAAACTAATCCCTGCGGAGCAAGGATCGGATCTACTATAGGAGGATCATCCTAAGTAACGAACACACGTGTGCATAGCTTGTACGCAGCGGGGGGGCAGCACGTATGCACGTGAAAGCATCAATGCACCCCTAAACACCTAAGCATGGTGCCATCAACAAGGCTTCACGCCCAAGGTTGATACAGAGATCGCCGATCTATGATTTGCCCTCGAAAAGGGGTGGCGATGCGATTTGTGTTGGTTGAACGATGATTGTCCTCCTTTTCCGATAACCCTAGATACATATTTATAGTCCAAGGGACTTTCTAATTGAGGCGTGCACCTAACCGTGCACGGGCCACTCTATCTTTTAATCTAAATTACAATGCGATCTACTATATTAATACACGGGCAACTTAGCCCAAACTCTTAGCGCAAGGCCGCTTCGAAGATGCTCCACGTGTACGTCCTTCAAGCCCATCTTCACTTACGGCCCATCTCCTGATTTGGCCAAAATCTGGTGATAACAGGAACAAAATCGACTAGATCAGTTTTGATCTGTTTACCTCTATCCATCGCGTTGCTTCCCACCAAAGATGTCGACGATGTTGAGCGTGCCATCGAGATCAGATCCTTGTCGCCTCTAGTCCCCACGGACGGCGCCAATTGACAAGGGATTAACTTGTCAATGCCTACAAGTTGTAGACTAGGGTTTTGTTGGAAGCAGAGGGCATGTAGATCTCGAGGGTTTCAGCCGGAAAAGTACTCGACTGCTTATGAAAACTAGGGTTGCGTGAACAATGATTCGATCCCCTCTTCGTCCCTCGACTCCCCCTTATATAGGAGGCAGAGCCGAGGGTTTCGTATTACACAAGTTTACAGTTTCCGGGAGACTCATTGAGTTCAACCCATAAAGTTACAAATCTCTTTATTCCTAATGCAATTCTATCTTTCCTTAACAACTAATTGGGCTTCCGAACTTCATATTCTTCGACTTTATGGGCCTTCAGTAAACCCCGGGTACCATCATCGGCAGGCCCATCGGGGATGCCTATGTCAGCAGGAGAGGGCCAACGCCGTCCAGCGACGCCGCGAGGACGACTAGTATGCTCGAAACCAGCCGCTACCCTCTCCCCTCTTTTGAATGCGCGGGGCGTGACTCAGCTCGAGGGGCAGGGCAGCGCTGCAACAGACCCACCCGTGGTGATTCGCAAGGGGCGGATCTGGCTTCTTCGGCTCTGGTTCCTGCCACGCAAGGGACGTGCGAGTTCTCCGGGGTGGAGGCCGCCCGAATCATCTGTTACTAGTGCGGCAAGGCTGGCCACATGCAAGCAGACTGCTTGGACAACCCGATTTGTGTTAATTGCAAGAAGGATGGGCACCTCTCGGCGATGTGTTCCATCTTCTCCAAAATGCAGGAACCTTTTTGGGCGGGTGATGTCTACGTGTGCTTCTATTCTTGTAGACAGTGTTGGGCCTCCAAGAGCAGAGGTTTGTAGAACAGCAGCAAGTTTCCCTTAAGTGGATCACCCAAGGTTTATCGAACTCAGGAGGAAGAGGTCAAAGATATCCCTCTCAAGCAACCCTGCAATCACGATACAAGAAGTCTCTTGTGTCCCCAACACACCTAATACACTTGTCAGATGTATAGGTGCACTAGTTCGGCGAAGAGATAGTGAAATACAAGTGGTATGAATGAATATGAGCAGTAGTAACGCTGCCAGAAAATAGCTTGCAAGTGATGGTAGTAATATTGCAGAAGTAAACATGCAACAACAGTAAACAAGCGGTGTTTGCAGTATTGGAAACAAGGCCTAGGGATCCTACTTTCACTAGTGGACACTCTCAACATTGATCACATAATAAATAAGTTCTCTTCCTTTGTGCTACATATACTCTTGTTTGATAATGAACACCATTCGTTGTGTAGGGCTACAAGAGCACCTCAATGCCGGAGTTAACAAGCTCCACAAAATTCGATATTCATGTTTAAGTAACCTTAGAGCATAATAGATCTTTGCAATTTAAACCGAGTACTAACATAGCATACACACTGTCACCTTTACACTATGAAGGGGAATAAATCACATCAATACTATCATAGTAATAATTAACTCCATAACCTACAAGAGATTATGATCATAACCTACGCCAAGTACTACACGATGCACACACTGTCACCATTACACCGTGAAGGAGGAATAGACTACTTTAATAACATCACAAGAGTAGCACATAGACTAATAGTGATACAAAGGTCATCATATGGATCTCAATCATGCAAAGCAATTCATGAGATCATTGTATTGGGGTACGAGAGAGAGATTAACCACATAGCTACGGTAGAGCCCTCAGGATGAGAACTACTCCCTCCTCATCATAGGAGACAACAGCGGCGATGAAGATGGCGGTGGTGTCGATGGAGAAGCCTTCCGGGGCAATTCCCATCCCGGCGTGCCGGAACAGAGAGTTCTGTCCCCCGAATGTTGGCTTCGCGATGGCGGCGGCTCTGGAACTTTTCTCGTATCGTGGCTTTTCCGTATCGAAGATTTAGGTCAGGGGGCTTCTTATAGGCGAAGAGGCGGAGTCGGAAGGGCTACGGAGCCACCCCACAATAGGGGGGCGCGCCTGGCTCCCTGGCCGCGCCGCCTTGGTGTGTGGGCCCCCCAGGGCTCTCCTCTGGTCCCTCTCGGGTGTTCTGGAAGCTTCGTGGAATTATAAGATACTGGCGTTGATTTCGTCCAATTCCGAGAATATTTCCTTACTAGGATTTCTGAAACCAAAAACAGCGAAAAACAGAACTGGCACTTCACATCTCGTCAATAGGTTAGTTCGGAAAATGCATCAAAACGATATAAAGTGTGAACAAAACATGTAGGTATTGTCATAAAACTAGCATGGAACATAAGAAATTATAGATACGTTTGAGACGTATCAAGCATCCCAAGCTTAGTTCCTACTCGCCCTCGAGTAGGTAAACGATAACAAGGATAATTTCTGAAGTGACATGCTACCAACATAATCTTGATCCAATAATGATGTAAAGCATATGAACTGAGATCAAATCACTCAAAGCAAATTTCTATATTGATATAAGAGATAATAATTCAAGAGTTAAACAAGCTAGAAGTTTTCATGAACTATTGCTTCAAAGACATGAAACCGTACAAAGTTCATTAAAGATGTGTTAAGTATTCAGCGTAGAAGTTCTATCCTTCATTCCAAGCATCAAGTAAATTTTCACAACATAAGAAGGATTCAGTCAAGTAAACATAAACATGAACATCATGAATCAATTGTTTCGAAGTCTACTCAACCGGTGAGCGCAAGCATTTTGGTATTAGCACCAGGATGTTATGGCATAAAGAACGTTAATGGGGGTTTGGAAGGCCAAATGGAAGAAAGTCTTACAAAGCTATAAGTGATTATTAGACAAGAGGAAGTCTTATAATCGAATCTATGCATGGAGTAGTGATTGCCATGCAACGGATGCACATAGAGCTATATGTGTATGAAAGCTCTCCAATGGAACTAGTGGGGTGCATCCAACTTGGTTGCTCACGAAGACCTAGAGCACTTTTGAGGAGGCTCATCATTGGAATATACAACCCAAGTTCTATAGTGTAAATTCCCCACATAGTTATACTAGTAAAACATGAAAACTCTCTCATATGGAGTGTAGATGCTAAACATGAGCACAAATGATGACTATGAATATGCAGGTGCTAAAACATGAGCACAAGTGTTGATAAAAGATAGTAATGATGCCCCCTTTTTCTTTATTCTCTTTTTTTTTCTTTTTCTTTTTCTTTTCTATTTTTTCTTTCTTTTCTTTTTCTCTTTTTGATGGCCTCCATGGCTCTTTTCACTTTTAGGGGCAACATCCTAATATGACAACACACTTTTTGGTACAAATAACTCATAATGAATAAAATATGATGTATGAAAATGTATGCCTCTGCCAGTGTAGCAGGATGTGCAATGATCTAGCGTAACATGGGTAAACCACACATCAGCTATATAGAATCATGCAAAGCAATATACAAATAATAAATGACAACATGGCATGTAATGTAAAATGGAAGTTGCATGGAAATATATCTCGGAACAGCTATGGAAATGCTGTGGTAGGTAGGTATGGTGGCTGTTTTGAGGAGATGTATGGGCTTATGTGTAGGAGAACAAGAGAAAGTCCTCCCACGGGTTTGGATGTACCGGCGAAGTATGCACAATTCTCAATGTGAGCAAAAGGCAATGCACAGTACCGAAGAGTCTAGCAAATTTGGATGGTGGAAGTGCCAAAAACCGTAGCTTAACATTAGTCAAAAAGAACTCACAAGCTTATTGCAAACATCTAGCAGGTTCAACATTAAGAGCATGATTAAAATTTACTCCAACCTTCAGCACAACTTAGTTATTACGATGAACTCTTAGACATGGAAAGCTATCAAGTCCAACTACACCTTCAACTCTTTAAGTAGAGTTTGTAGTACGACACAAGCTTAAAGACAACAATCCACTACTAATTTTACTTATTCAAACAGAAAGCTTTACCATCTAAATACCTCAAAACGTTTGCAAATAATCAAGTTATCAAAGCTCAATGATCTACAAGATTATGCAAGTGTTTCATTATACCACTACCACATGCAACATTTCCTTAACCAACCGAATAACAATGAACGAAGCAATTTTCAACCTTCGCCATGAACATTAAAAGCTAAGAACACATGTGTTCATACGAACTAGCAGAGCGTGTCTCTCTCCCACACAAGGATGAACTTATTCAAACATAAACAAAAATAAAAAACAAACAGACGCTCCAAGTAAAGTACATAAGATGTGACCGAATAAAAATATAGTTTCAAGAGAAGAAACCTGATAAATTGTCGATGAAGAAGGGGATGCCTTGGGCATCCCCAAGCTTAGACGCTTGAGTCTTCTTAAAATATGCAGGGATGAACCACGGGGCATCCTCAAGCTTAGACTTTTCACTCTTCTTGATCATAGTATATCATCCTCCTCTCTTGACCCTTGAAAACTTCCTCCACACCAAACTCGAAACAAACTCATTAGAGGGTTAGTGCATAATCAAAAATTCACATGTTCAGAGGTGACACAATCATTCTTAACACTTCTGGACATTGCTCAAAGCTACTGGAGGTCAATGGAACAAAGAAATCCATCCAACACAGCAAAAGAGGCAATGCGAAATAAAAGGCAGAATCTGTCAAAACAGAACAGTCCGTAAAGACGAATTTTCCAGGGGCACTTAACTTGCTCAGATGAAAAATCTCAAATTCAATGAAAGTTGCGTACATATCCGAGGATCACGCACGTAAATTGGCAGATTTTTCTGAGTTACCTACAGAGAACCCTGCCCAAATTCGTGACAGGAAATCTGTTTCTGCGCAGTAATCCAAATCTAGTATCAACCCTACTATCAAAGACTTTACTTGGCACAACAATGCAATAAAATAAAGATAAGGAGAGGTTGCTACAGTAGTAACAACTTCCAAGACTCAAATATAAAACAAAAGTGCTGTAGTAAAATAAACACATGGGTTATCTCCCAAGAAGTGCTTTCTTTATAGCCATTAAGATGGGCTCAGTAATTTAATGATGCACTCGCAAAAAATAAGAGTTGAAGCAAAAGAGAGCATCAAGAAGAAAATTCAAAACACATTTAAGCCTAACATGCTTCCTATGCATAGGAATCTTGTAAATAAACAAATTCATGAAGCATAATGCAACAAACATAGAAAGATAAAACAAGTGTAACTTCAAAATTTCAGCATATAGAGAGGTGTTTTAGTAACATGAAAACTTCTACAACCATATTTTCCTCTCTCATAATAACTTTCAGAGGCATCATGAACAAACTCAACAATATAACTATCAAATGAAACATTCTTATCATGAGCTATATGCATAAAATTATTACTCTCCACATAAGCATAATCAATTTTATTAGTTGTAGTGGGAGCAAATTAAACAAAGTAGCTATCATTATTATTCTCATCAAGTGTAGGAGGCATAGTATAATCATAATAAAATTTACTCTCCATAGTAGGCGGCACCAAAAGACCACTATCATTATAATCATCATAAATAGGAGGCAAAGTATCATCAAAGAAAACTTTCTCCTCAATGCTTGGGGGACTAAAAATATCTTGCTCATCAAAACCAGCTTCCCCAAGCTTAGAATTTTCCATATCATTAGCAACAATGGTGTTCAAAGCGTTCATACTAATATCATTGCTACTAGCATGCAAATAAGATTCCATAGGTTTTTTAATTTTCGCATTAAACCATTCATGTCTTGACTCAGAAAATAGTTTAAAAAGCTCACAGATGTTTTCCATTATGCCTTACTAGTGTAAACAAGAAACAAAAAGATGCAATTGCAGGATCTAAAGGAAATAGCTTCGAGCACTCACACACCGGCAATAATGCTAGGAAATAGCTTAGTAGTCGGAGGATGTGAATACCTTTTACCTTAACTCCCCGGCGGCGCCAGAAAAGTGCTTGATGTCTACGTGTGCTTCTATTCTTGTAGACAGTGTTGGGCCTCCAAGAGCAGAGGTTTGTAGAACAGCAGCAAGTTTCCCTCAAGTGGATCACCCAAGGTTTATCGAACTCAGGGAGGAAGAGGTCAAAGATATCCCTCTCAAGCAACCCTGCAATCACGATACAAGAAGTCTCTTGTGTCCCAACACACCTAATACACTTGTCGATGTATAGGTGCACTAGTTCGGCGAAGAGATAGTGAAATACAAGTGGTATGAATGAATATGAGCAAGTAGTTGGCGCAGAAAATAGCTTGTCGTACAGTTGATGGTAGTAATACTGCAGAAGTAAACATGCAGTAACAGTAAACAAGCGGTGTTTGCGGATTGGAAACAAGGCCTAGGGATCCTACTTTCACTAGTGGACACTCTCAACATTGATCACATAATAAATAAGTTCTCTTCCTTTGTGCTACATATACTCTTGTTTGATAATGAACACCATTCGTTGTGTAGGCTACAAGAGCACCTCAATGCCGGAGTTAACAAGCTCCACAACATTCGATATTCATGTTTAAGTAACCTTAGAGCATAATAGATTTTTGCAATTTAAACCGAGTACTAACATAGCATACACACTGTCACCTTTACACTATGAAGGGGGAATAAATCACATCAATACTATCATAGTAATAATTAACTCCATAACCTACAAGAGATTATGATCATAACCTACGCCAAGTACTACACGATGCACACACTATCACCATTACACCGTGAAGGAGGAATAGACTACTTTAATAACATCACAAGAGTAGCACATAGACTAATAGTGATACAAAGCTCATCATATGGATCTCAATCATGCAAAGAAATTCATGAGATCATTGTATTGGGGTACAGAGAGAGAGAGATTAACCACATAGCTACCGGTAGCCCCCCTCGATGGAGAACTACTC
The DNA here is from genome assembly GCA_030979885.1 of Lolium multiflorum. Taxonomy (NCBI): domain Eukaryota; kingdom Viridiplantae; phylum Streptophyta; class Magnoliopsida; order Poales; family Poaceae; genus Lolium; species Lolium multiflorum. The sequence continues at coordinate 107,817,786 of CM061751.1, forward strand.
CCTCCTCATCATAGGAGACAACAGCGCGATGAAGATGGCGGTGGTGTCGATGGAGAAGCCTTCCCCGTCCCGTCGGCGGCGTGCGAACAGAGTTCTGTCCCCGAATCTTGGCTTCACGATGGCGGCGGCTCTGAACTTTTCTCGTATCGTGGCTTTTCCGTATCGAAGATTTAGGTCAGGGGCTTCTTATAGGCGAAGAGGCGGAGGGGCGGAGCGACCCCACAATAGGGGGGCGCGCCTGGCTCCTTGGCCGCGCCGCCTTGGTGTGTGGGCCCCCCAGGGCTCTCCTCTGGCCCCTCTCAGGTGTTCTGGAAGCTTCGTGGAATTATAAGATACTGGGCGTTGATTTCGTCCAATTCCGAGAATATTTCCTTACTAGGATTTCTGAAACCAAAAACAGCAGAGGAACCGCACTTCGGCATCTCGTCAATAGGTTAGTTCCGGAAAATGCATCAAAACGATATAAAGTGTGAACAAAACATGTAGTTATTGTCATAAAACTAGCATGGAACATAAGAAATTATAGGTACGTCTGAGACGTATCAGCGGGGTTCGGAGGGGACAGAAAAGGTTTCTACTGCTGTGAAGTTGGGGAAGAAGAGCTGCAGAAACCGGCCTCCAATGCCGCGGTAGTCTGCATTGAATCAGAAACCTTGTCGACAGAACAGCTCGAGGCCGAATTCAAAGATCTGGTAGATGATGAGTGGTACTGGTGATGGCGTGTAACTCACACGTTCGTTGGGAACCCCAAGAGGAAGGTATGATGCGCACATTAGCAAGTTTTCCCTCAGAAAGAAACCAAGGTTTAATCGAACCAAGGGAGCCAAGAAGCACGTTGAAGGTTGATGGTGGCGAAATGTGATGCGGCGCAACAGGGATTCCGGCGCCAACGTGGAACCTGCACAACACAACCCAAGTACTTTGTCCCAACGAAACAGTGAGGTTGTCAATCTCACCGGCTGTAAACAAAGGATTAAGCGTATCGAGTGGAAGATGTTTGCAAAGAAAACAGTAAACAAGTATAGATTGTATGCTATGTAAAGAATAGGACCGGGGTCCACAGTCACTAGAGGTGTCTCTCCCATAAGATAAAAGCATGTTGGGTGAACAAATTACAGTGGCAATTGACAAATAGAGAAAGGCATAACAATGCATATACATGATATGATAAATATAGTGAGATTTAATTGGGCATTACGACAAAGTACATAGACCGCCATCCAACCGCATCTATGCCTAAAAAGTCCACCTTCAGGTTATCATCCGAACCCCATTCAGTATTAAGTTGCTAAGCAACAGACAATTGCATTAAGTATGGTGCGTAATGTAATCGACAACTACATCCTTAGACATAGAATCAATGTTTTATCCCTAGTGGCAACAGCACATCACAACCTTAGAACTTTCACTGTCCCAGTGTCAATGAAGGCATGAACCCACTATCGAGCATAAATACTCCCTCTTGGAGTTAAGAGCAAAAACTTGGCCAGAGCCTCTACTAATAACGGAGAGCATGCAAGATCATAAACAACACATAAACAATAGATTGATAATCACCATAACATAGTATTCTCTATCCATCGGATCCCGACAAACACAACATATAGTATTACAGATAGATGATCTTGATCATGTTAGGCAGCTCACAAGATCCAACAATGAAGCACAACAAGGAGAAGACGACCATCTAGCTACTGCTATGGACCCATGGTCCAGGGGTGAACTACTCACTCATCACTCCGGAGGCGACCATGGCGGTGTAGAGTCCTCCGGGAGATGAATCCCCTCCGGCAGGGTGGAGGCGATCTCCCGAATCCCCCGAGATGGGATTCGCGGCGGCGGCGTCTCGGAAGGTTTTCCGTATCGTGGCTCGGTACCGGGGGTTTCGCGACGGAGGCTTTAAGTAGGCGAAAGGCAACGCGGGGGCCACACGAGGCCGGGGGCAGGCCGCGCGGCCGGGGCGCGCCGCCCTATCCCCCGGCTGCCTCGTGGCCCCACTTCGTTATCTCTTCGGTCTTCTGGAAGCTTCGTGCAAAAATAGGACCCCGGGCGAAGATTTCGTCCAATTCCGAGAATATTTCCTTACTAGGATTTCTGAAACCAAAAACAGCAGAAAACAACAACGGCTTCGGCATCTTGTTAATAGGTTAGTTCGAAAATGCATAAATATGACATATAATGTGCATAAAACATGTAGGTATCATCAATAAAGTAGCATGGAACATAAGAAATTATCGATACGTTGGAGACGTATCAGCATCCCCAAGCTTAGTTCTGCTCGTCCCGAGCAGGTAAAACGATAACAAAAGTGACATGCCATTATAATCTTGATCATACTATTTGTAAACATATGTAATGAATGCAGCGATCAAAACAAAGGTAATGACATGAGTAAACAAGTGAATCATATAGCAAAGACTTTTCATGAATAGTACTTCAAGACAAGCATCAATAAGTCTTGCATAAGAGTTAACTCATAAAGCAATAAATCAAAGTAAAGGTGTTGAAGCAACACAAAGGAAGATTAAGTTTCAGCGGTTGCTTTCAACTTATAACATGTATATCTCATGGATATTGTCAACATAAAGTAATATAACAAGTACAATATGCAAGTATGTAGGAATCAATGCACAGTTCACACAAGTGTTTGCTTCTTAAGGTGGAAGGAGATAGGTAAACCGACTCAACAATAAAAGTAAAAGAAAGGTCCTTCAAGAGGAAAGCATCGATTGCTGTATTTGTGCTAGAGCTTTTATTTTGAAAACATGAAGCAATTTTGTCAACGGTAGTAATAAAGCATATGAGTTATGTAAATTATATCTTACAAGTTGCAAGCCTCATGCATAGTATACTAATAGTGTCCGCACCTCGTCCTACTTAGCTTGGACTACCGGATCTTTGCATGCCATGTTTCAACCAAGTGTCACAAAGGGGTACCTCCATGCCGCCTGTACAAAGGTCTAAGGAGAATGCTCGCATTTTGGATTTCTCGCTTTTGATTATTCTCAACTTTGACATCCATACCGGGACAACATGGACAACAGATAATGGACTCCTCTTAAATGCATAAGCATGTAGCAATGATTATTATTCTCATATGAGATTGAGGATATATGTCCAAAACTGAAACTTCAACCATGATTCATGGCTTTAGTTAGCGGCCCAATGTTCTTCTCTAACAATTTTGCATGCTCCAACCACTAAAATGATAGATCCTTCAGACAAGACGGACATGCATAGCAACTCACATGATATTCAACAATAGTTGATGGCGTTCCCAAGCATGGTTATCGCACAACAAGCAACTTAATAAAAGATAAAGTGCATAAGTACATATTCAATACTACGATAGTTTTAAGGCTATTTTGTCCCATGAGCTATATATTGCAAAGGTGAATGATGGAATTTTAAAGGTAGCACTCAAGCAATTTACTTTGGAATGGCGGAGAAATACCATGTAGTAGGTAGGTATGGTGGACACAAATGGCATAGTAGTTGGCTCAAGGATTTTGGATGCATGAGAAGTATTCCCTCTCGATACAAGGTTTAGACTAGCAAGGTTATTTGAAGCAAACTCAAGGATGAACAGGTGCAGCAAAACTCACATAAAAGACATATTGTAAACATTATAAGACTCTACACCGTCTTCCTTGTTGTTCAAAACTCAATACTAGATATTATCTAGACCTTAGAGAGACCAAATATGCAAATCAAATTTTAGCAAGCTCTATGTATTTCTTCATTAATGGGTGCAAAGCATATGATGCAAGAGCTTAAACATGAGCCAAGTATCACATTATCCAAGACATTTTAGAATTACTACATGTAGCATTTTCCAATTCCAACCATATAACAATTTAACGAAGAAGAAACTTCGCCAGAACATTATGAGTAAAGCCTAAGGACATATGTGTCCATATGCAACAGCGGAGCGTGTCTCTCTCCCACAAAGTGAATGCTAGGATCCATTTTATTCAAACAAAAACAAAAACAAAAACAAACCGACGCTCCAAGTAAAGAACACAAGATGTGACTGAATAAAAATATAGTTTCAGGGAGGAACCCGATGATGTTGTCGATGAAGAAGGGGATGCCTTGGGCATCCCCAAGCTTAGACGCTTGAGTCTTCTTAAAATATGCAGGGGTGAACCACGGGGCATCCCCAAGCTTAGAGCTTTCACTCCTCTTGATCATAGTATATCATTTTCCTCTCTTGACCCTTGAAAACTTCCTTCACACCAAACTTCAAGCAAACTCATTAGAGGGTTAGTGCACAATTAATAATTCACACATTCAGAGGTGATACAAACATTCTTTACACTTCTGGACATTGCATAAAGCTACTGGACATTAATGGATCAAAGAAATGAATCCAACATAGCAAAAGAGGCAATGCGAAATAAAAGGCAGAATCTGTCAAAAACAGAACAGTCCGTAAAGACGAATTTAAAGCTGGCACAGACTTGCTCAAATGGAAAAACTCAAAACTAATGAAAGTTGCGTACATATCTGAGGATCACTCTCGTAAATTGGCAGATTTTTTCGAATTTTCTACAGAGAACTGTGCCCAGATTCGTGACAGACAGCAATGCTGTTTCTGCGCAGCGATCCCAAATATAACATCAACTTTGACATAGAAACTTTACTTGGCACAAAAACATGATAAGGAGAGGTTGCTACAGTAGTAAACAACTTCCAAGACTTAACAAAACAAAAAATTGCTGTAGTAAAAACATGGGTTGTCTCCCATAAGCGCTTTTCTTTAGCGCCTTTCAGCTAGGCGCAGAAAGTGCAAATCTAGTATTATCAAATGAAGAAGCATCAACATTATTACCTTTGGTGTTGGGAGTTTTCTCAACAATGCATGTTATCTCGTCTATGTAAGTTTCAGAGGCTCCTTTTTCATTATTCTTAGGCTTGCTATTTTCATCAAACAAATTTTCAGGAACAAGCCAACCATAGTTATTTTCTAGAGCTTCATGCATTCCTAGGAGTTTACATGGTATTGTTGTCTTAACCTCCCCACCATCATTAATATCATTAGTGTACTTTACTCTCTCCATGTCCATCTTTTCAAGGAGACTAACAAAATTGGTGTAAGAACCAAGCATTTTATATTTAGCAAAGACTTTTCTAGCCTCTCTTGCTACACCACCAAATTCTTTAAGAAGGGTTTCTAAAACAAAGTCTTTCTTCTCTCCTTCCTCCATATCACCAAGTGTGAGAAACATGTGTTGGATTATAGGATTGAGACTAACAAATTTAATTTCAAGCATGTGTACTAAAGAAGCAACAGCAATTTCATAAGTAGGAGCAAGTTCTACCAAGTGTCTATCCTCAAAATCTTCAGCTGTGCTAACATGAGTGAAAAATTCCTCTATATTATCTCTTCCAATTATAGACCCTCGGCCTACCGGTATGTCTTTTAGAGTGTACTTAGGAGGAAACATGATGAAATAAGCAAAAAGTAAACTAGGTAAATAAAGTAAATGCAAGTAACTAATTTTTTTGTGTTTTTGATATAGAGAGCAAGACAGTAAATAAAGTAAAACTAGCAACTAATTTTTGTGTGTTTTGTTTAGGTGCAGCAAACAAAGTAGTAAATAAAATAAAGCAAGACAAAAACAAAGTAAAGAGATTGAGAAGTGGAGACTCCCCTTGCAGCGTGTCTTGATCTCCCCGGCAACGGCGCCAGAAAAGAGCTTGATGGCGTGTAACTCACACGTTCGTTGGGAACCCCAAGAGGAAGGTATGATGCGCACAGTAGTTTTCCCTCAGAAAGAAACCAAGGTTTAATCGAACCAGTGGGAGCCAAGAAGCACGTTGAAGGTTGATGGTGGCGAAATGTGATGCGGCGCAACAACAGGGATTCCGGCGCCAACGTGGAACCTGCACAACACAACCCAAGTACTTTGTCCCAACGAAACAGTGAGGTTGTCAATCTCACCGGCTTGCTGTAACAAAGGATTAAGCGTATCGAGTGGAAGATGTTTGCAAAGAAAACAGTAAACAAGTATTGCAGAGATTGTATGCTATGTAAAGAATAGGACCGGGGTCCACAGTTCACTAGAGGTGTCTCTCCCATAAGATAAAAGCATGTTGGGTGAACAAATTACAGGGCAATTGACAAATAGAGAAAGGCATAACAATGCATATACATGATATGATAAATATAGTGAGATTTAATTGGGCATTACGACAAAGTACATAGACCGCCATCCAACCGCATCTATGCCTAAAAAGTCCACCTTCAGGTTATCATCCGAACCCCATTCAGTATTAAGTTGCTAAGCAACAGACAATTGCATTAAGTATGGTGCGTAATAATCGACAACTACATCCTTAGACATAGAATCAATGTTTTATCCCTAGTGGCAACAGCACATCACAACCTTAGAACTTTCTGTCACTGTCCCCAGTGTCAATGAAGGCATGAACCCACTATCGAGCATAAATACCTCTTGGAGTTAAGAGCAAAAACTTGGCCAGAGCCTCTACTAATAACGGAGAGCATGCAAGATCATAAACAACACATAAACAATAGATTGATAATCACCATAACATAGTATTCTCTATCCATCGGATCCCGACAAACACAACATATAGTATTACGATAGATGATCTTGATCATGTTAGGCAGCTCACAAGATCCAACAATGAAGCACAACAAGGAGAAGACGACCATCTAGCTACTGCTATGGACCCATGGTCCAGGGGTGGACTACTCACTCATCACTCCGGAGGCGACCATGGCGGTGTAGAGTCCTCCGGAGATGAATCCCTCTCCGCAGGGCGGAGGCGATCTCCGAATCCCGAGATGGGATTCGCGGCGGCGGCGTCTCGGGAAGGTTTTCCGTATCGTCTCGACGGGGTTTCGCGACGGAGGCTTTAAGTAGGCGAAAGCAACGCGGGGGCCACACGAGGCCCAGGGGGCAGGCCGGCGCGGCCAGGGCCTGGGCCGCGCCGCCCTATCCCCTGGCTGCCTCGTGGCCCCACTTCGTTATCTCTTCGGTCTTCGGAAGCTTCGTGCAAAGGACCCTGGGCGAAGATTTCGTCCAATTCCGAGAATATTTCCTTACTACGATTTCTGAAACCAAAAACAGCAGAAAACACAACTGGCTCTTCGCATCTTGTTAATAGGTTAGTTCCAAAATGCATAAATATGACATATAATGTGCATAAAACATGTAGGTATCATCAATAAAGTAGCATGGAACATAAGAAATTATCGATACGTTGGAGACGTATCAACTGGCAGGTACAGAAGCTCTCTGAGACTGACTTCGCGCAGGTTTTCCCTTCGAAGGAGAGCTTGCACATGGCGATCCGAGGGGGGGCCCTCAAGTTATCTACCAGCAAGTGCCATAACTTGGTGGTGATCAACACAAAGCATCTGGTGGAAGTCAAGGTGACCCTTTTTGGGGTTCCTGCGCCGTTCCGATACTCACATAGGTTTCTGGTGGGCACAAGGGAGCTTGGGAGACCCCTCACAGTAGAGGAAGATTCGCTCGCTGATCCTAACGGCTCGGTCCGCATGACTTTTGCTTGCAGAACTCCGATTCAGCTACCCGATTCGGTGATGCTTTTTGTCAACATGGAGGGATTCCGTGTCAAGGTCCTCCGTGATGGGGGCGCAGCGCCGTTGATAGATGTTCCGCATCCACCACCTCCCAAACCTGCTCTTGATGATGACGATGATGACGCTGCCGACTCGGACGCAGACCGTTGGGCCGACACAACAGTAAGGACACTAAGATCCAAAGCTTGCAAAAACAAGGGAAGGCGGGCGGACCCAGCAGGAAATCAGTGGGCACGTCTGAGAAGGAAGCGGCAGCGAGCCTCCATGGATCTTCCAAGCTCCTCCCCGACACGGCGTTTTTGCAGTATGGTTCTAATTTGACTGAAGGGGGTACATTTTCCAACAGCTGGCCAAGATTATGTCACCACAGACCAAGGAACAGCCGAGTGACGTTTACTCCATCCAAGAAAGCGACCAGCCACCAATTTCCTTGTCTGCCACGTAGTTGTGCTCGCCCGGGGGCGTTCACAAATCTGGACAAGAGCTTGAGCGATAAAGATAAGGAGGAAGTGGGTTGGGAGAGCCCTGAACCGGCAAAGGAAGACGCCAACATTTTACGGGACATGGAGAGGAGGAGCAAGAACAATCAAGACAGGCCATCCAAAGTCCTCTGCTCGTCCATCTCTGCGGTCGTTTCCCACCTGGAATTCTCGGACGAATCAGGCTCGAAACAGAAGGACCTGGTGGGAGCCGAGCTACAGGAGGGTCTGGTCATACCGGAGCTTTCGGCCTCGGTTGCAAGGGTGCTTCGGAGCAGGGCATCACCGGGGGAAGCGGCATGGAAGAGTGCCCGCGGTCAAGGCTAATGGAGGGACCGGTTCTGGAGAGGGCCATGCGTGCTGCTGCTGACAAGGACCGAGGTAACTCCAACTCTAAATCCATCTCTGATTTTGCTATCTTACAAGTCCCTCCTGTCGATCATGTCCTTTCGGTTGCTAAGGATAGTTGCGTAGTGTTCCCATCTGCCTCTGGTTCCCCACTTGAGGCGATCTCTCTAATTCGTGCTAAGGAGCTGGGACAAGCCTCTGGTTCCCCACTTGGAATATCAGGGGGTTCGGCCGTCGGGGGCGCCACACTCTCCTCAAAGACTACCGCCGCACGCACCACATAGATGTAGTGTGCCTACAAGAAATAGTTAAACAATATTTCACTGATCAGGAGCTCATGAGCTTAGAAATAGGGGAGAAATTCATTTGGTGCTGGCTCCCAGCTAATGGTAGGTCGGCTGGCATGCTTATCGGCCTGAGGGAGAGCCGCTTTGACGTTAGATCCATTGACAGGGGTCAATATTTCCTTAGTATGATGGCCATTTACAGATCCTTGAACTTAAATCTTGAAATCATAGGGGCTTACGGCCCGGCTGATCATACCATCTCCAGAGAATTCCTGGGGGAATCTCCGAGAAGATTGCCCGTTCCGAATTCCCAATCATCATGGGAGGTGATTCCAATTTCATCCGTAGTCACGAAGACAAAAACAACGATCGTGTGAACTGGGCTAGGATTAACTTATTCAATCAGGCCATAGGGGAGTGGGAAGTCAGGGAAATCCCGCGCAGAGGGGCACGGTTCACCCGGAGCAACAGAAAACTTAACCCGGTCCGCAGTGTTCTGGATAGAGTGTTCATCTCAACGGCCTTGGAACCTCGGTTCCTGCTTTGTTCGGTGTGTGCAGAAACCAGCCTGGGGTCGGATCATACCCCTTTGATCCTGGACACAAGAGAAGATAACCCGATCAGAAACAACCGATTATTCTTTGAAACAAGATGGTTGAGGTGGAGGGGAGATGTTACGGATTGATGGCATTACATGTCAGGGGGCCTAAGACAATATCTTCGAGGTTGGTGCAAAAACTTGGGTAAAGAACATAAATTGAAAATACTCTGCTTGTTAGACCAAATCAAACAGCTGGATGACGAGGCCGACTCGGCCGGCCTGGAGTAGGATGGTTGGGCTTTCCGATACTATCTTGAAGACCAGCTCCTTAATATTTACTGCATCGAGGAAGAGTACTGGCGTCAAAGGGGACGCGTCCGTTGGTCGCTTCAAGGGGATGTGAACACGGCATATTTCCATGCAGTGGCGAATGGCACACGGCGGAAATGTCTTATCTCCAACCTGGTAACGGAGGATGGACCCATTACAGACAAGCTTATTATCCAACAGCACATCTACCCTTTCTACAGAGAGTTGTTAGCATCATTATCGCTGCAGCTTTGTGGGCTAGCCCCTGATACTTGGGAGGGCTTGGCTGGGGTGAATCAAGCGGAGAACCTCAATCTAGCCCTAACCTTCTTGGAAACCGAGCTCTTCGATATTGTCAAGGACATGAAAACAGACACGGCGCCGCGACCGGACGGATTCCCAGCCGTTTTCTTCCAAAAGTGATGGCCGCTTGTGAAACACGGGGTTTTTACATATCTTGAACGATTTCATCCTAGGGAGGATCGACATCGCCCGGCTTAACTATGGCCTGCTATCTCTGATCCCGAAAATCCCTGAAGCAGACAAAATTTCGCAGTACAGGCCCATAGCACTCATCAATGTTATCTTTAAAATAGTGTCAAAGGCTTTTGCTCTTAAATTGGACCCGATTTCCCACCGTGTCATCAGTCCGAATCAAACTACCTTCATCAAGGGAAGATTCATCCTCGACAGAGCCCTGGCTCTTCAAGAGATCATCCACAAACTTAAACGCAATAAGCTTGGGGGCATCTTGCTAAAGATCGACTTCGAGAAAGCATACGATAGAGTTAATTGAGAGTTTCTGGTAGAGGTTCTCTGTGCTAAAGGTTTTGATGCTGGTGCGGTACACAAGATCATGCAGCTGGTCACGGGGGGCCATACTGCCATTTCCATCAACAGGGAAGTGGGCCCCTCCTTTCGCAACAAAGGTGGTTTGCGACAAGGGGACCTGCTCTCCCCTCTGATCTTCAATTTCATGTCGGAAGCTATTTCTGTTATGCTAACCAAGGCGTGCGACGCCGGCCATATTGCGGGAGTAGTACCCCACTTAATCCCGGGGGAATTTCCCACCTACAATATGCAGACGACACCCTGATCTTGGTTCAATATAACGAGCAACAGATCAGTAACCTCAAATTCCTGCTGATGTGCTTTGAAGAAATGTCAGGCCTTAAGATTAACTACCATAAGAGAGAGGTGATGGTCATGGGGCAATCCCCGGAGATCATGCAAAGGGTTGCTGATATGTTTAACTGCAAATTGGGAGAATTCCCTTTTGTTTTCCTAGGCATGCCTATCTTCGACCGAAATCTCACCATGGATCACTGGATGTTCCTTGTTCAGAAGCTAGGTATCAGAATTGAATCATGTCTAGGAAGGTTTTTGTCCTCATGGGGTAGGCTTATTCTCTCTAACTCTTGCTTAGCCAGTCTGCCAATGTTTGCGATGGGGCTGTTCCTTCTTCAAGATGGGGTGCACGCGAAATTTGACTCTCACCACGCCCGGTTCTTTTGGAAAGGAGCCGAGACGAAACACAAATATCACTTAGTCAATTGGCCGGACGTTTGCAGACCTAGGGAATGTGGTGGCCTGGGTATTATAAATTCCAAGAAGATGAACACTGCCCTCATGCTGAAATGGATCAGGAAGTTGTTCCAAGGGGACAACTCAATTTGGGGGCAAATCATCTCCGCTAAGTATGTAGAAGCAAGGGACATCTTCTCATGCATGAGCCAGGGGAGTTCGCTGTTCTAGAAGTCCTTGCACAAAATCAAACACTTCTTTAAGTTAGGAGCTAGGCACTAGATCTGTGACGGGGTACGCAAACAGTTCTGGTTTGACATTTGGACAGCCCCAGACCTCCCAGAGACCGTTTCCCGAACCTCTTTAGTATCTGTGACAACCCACTCATCTCGGTGGCGACGACATGCAATACGGATTTGGGTATCCGCTTTCGCAGAACTTTCAGCCAGCTTGCCTCGGATGAGTGGAGGCAACTGCAAGCGATTATTGAAGACACGACTCTTTGCCAGGGGCAGTGTAAAATCTCTTAGGGCCTCGACCCATCAGGAGAATACACGGTGAACTCCATGTACAACAAGCTTTCTCAAGGTGCCTCGGTAGCTCACTTCAAGGATCTTTGGGCTGCCAAACTGCCTCTCAAAATAAATATTTTCTCTTGGCAACTTGCCCTTGGTAGGCTTCCGTCGAGCGAGCATATCCCCTTGCGTCATGGCCCGGCCTCATGGTGTTGTGCCTTGTGTAACCGGCTGGAGAATGTCAATCACATCTTCTTTTCCTGCTCGCCTGCTCGGTTTATGTGGAGCGTTGTCAGACAGCTGTTAGGGTGCAGCTGGTCTCCAACCTCCTTTGCTCATTTCTACGCGATCCTAACAAGCTTTGTTGGGAGACCCCGACACTTACTTTGAATGTTGTTTATGGCTCAAAGTTGGGCGCTTTGGCTAATACGCAATAAACTTACTATAGTCTAAAATAATTCGTCAACCGGCTGACATAATATTCAAAACTATCATCTTCTTGCATCTGTGGTCTCCATCGGCAAAACCCCAAGACAAGGCAAGTATCCAGGAGCTGATAAGTCAACTAAGGCGTACACACGCGGAGGTGGTGGCAAGTGATGACTAGGCGCAACCTTGGTGGCTGGCGAGGGGAGTCCATGCCATCCAGGGGCTATCTAGTGCTAGTCTCTATGTCCTGTTATGCTATGTTTCTCGGCTAATCTGTATGCCGCAACATGTAATAACTTACTATATGTTCCAAACCCGAGGGTTTTATTAATTTAAAGTCGGGCAGATCGCTACCTTTTATCTAAACAAAAAAATTTGATCTGGGCCGTCGTTTGTGCTGCGTCTCAACCGTTGGAGCCTTGCAAGGGAAGCAGAGAATTACATCACGTTTCATTGATTTGGAGTTTCGCAATCTTCATTTGCATCATGCCAAGGTACTGTACTACGTGTCTCCAATCTACAATGATTCAGCGATTAGACTTTTTGATTCAAGCTTCATGGAGTAAATCAAACAGAGTGGACAAGCAGTCCATATTAAGGAACTTAATGTATCTAGTTAAGTATTTAGACAAAGTTAAGTTTACTAATATAGACCGGAGGAAGTAGTTGTTTTCAGACCAACAGATAGGGTGCAAGTTGTGGCCTCGAGAGAGAGAAAACTGAGGGCGAGCGACCCTCCACCGCCGCTCCCATGCAACCGCGTCGGGTCGCACCGGAGTGTCCTCCATCCCCCAGCCTCGAACCACCCTCGCGCCTCCTCCTCCCTCCTTGTCGCCGCTGGGATTGTCACCGAGCAAAGCCCAGGCGAAGCGGCGGCCACAGATCCTCCCATGCAATGATCTCGAGGGTAGGCTAGCTTCTCCAGCGATGGTGCTGCAGGATGGCGGCGGCTGGTGGGTGGCTCGACGGCAATGCCTACAAGCGGTACGCAGAGGTTGGAGGTAGTGACGGGAGCCCGTGGATCTTGGCCCATTGGGCCATGCGAGCCATGGCTTTTGCACACAGCTGCCCCAGACGCCGACCTCGTGGACCTCACTACTAGGGAAAAGCCTATAGGTGGAGGAAAGTGGTGCCGGCACACCACCCTATGCATGCGCCGGTGGAACGTGCTGCCGGCGCACCAAAAACAAGCCGCGCCGGCGATGCCTGTCCACTACCGGCGCACCGGTGGATTCGACGCGCCGGCGCTTTTTCCTGGCATGGCCTCGCCCAATTCGGGCCAGGCCCACGAAACATTGCCGGCGCACCAGCCCAGGGCGCGCCGGCGGTAATTTGCTATTGCCGGCGCGCCCCAGGGCTGGTGCGCCGACAATGTTCCGTGGGCCTGGCCTGAAGCAGATATAGCCGGATGGCTTATATACTGCCGGCGCACCCAGGTCCTGGTGCGCCGGCAGTAACCTGAGAGTTATTTCAGCCACCAACCAGCACTCACAAGCCACTACACTCACTCCTCCACACAACCCGACACTTCTCCCAACCCACCTATTTTTTGCCCATTTCTACCCCAAATTTAGCCAATCTGACCAAACAAAATCATATTTTTTGAGCAAATCTTCCCTTCCTGCATGCATCTCCCACATCCCTATGTAGATCTAGATCTATCTATCGCGCATTGACCGCTCAATCTAGATCTAGTTCTAGATCTAGAAAGTCGGCTTCCATACGACATTATCGCGGCGCGTCGTCTCGATCTCGTCGACGATTATATCAAACAAATAGGTGATTAATGAGCAAATTGAGGAATGAAATCGATGTATGTTGGACATTTGAAGCAAAGCTCTCATGTGTGGCATATATATATGTTGTGTTTGAGCTTGTGTGTGTTGGCGTTGAAAATGAGTTGCCAACGTTGCGCCGAAATGTTGATTCTTTAAGTTTCCGTTTCGGCACATTTCTGGCGCTCCTATGTCCTACCGTGTAGGAAGGTCATGCCGAAATTTTCCGTGAAAACTACTGTCGGATGCATGGTTCTAATCAATTATATAATCTTACCGTGCACAGGTGATAATGGTTATCGAGATGAGTGAAAGCGTCGTGATGAGATATCTGAAACACGCGATCATCGACATGTATGAAAATAACCGCACGGAGGTATTGTGTCCGTGCCGAAGATGCAAACGAGTGAAATGGTTTGACCCCTATTCAGGAAAAATGCAGGGGCACCTGCTCACTAATGGTTTCATGCATGGACACACTCAATGGATGAGTGATGATGGCGTGGAGGTCAATGGGGCGACGGCAGCAGGTGGTAATGGCCGGCAAGAAGGAGGGCATCATGATATTGATGACGATGAAGAGTTTGTCGCACAGGACGATAACCTTGACGACGACAATAACCTTGATGACGACAATAACCTTGACGACGACGAAGAGGTGCCTCTAGCTTCAGTCGTGCGGGACCCTCATCTTCAAGATCTGCTTCTCGAAAAGACGAAAGGCGCCACGCGGAAATCAAAGCTTGAGCAACTCGAGATAGACTCGAATACTCCGTTGTACGACTCAGGTCGCGGGTTGAGGGAGTCCCGCTTGAGAGTAGCTCTCGATGTGTTGCAGATGAAGGCGAAACACGGATGGACGGACACAAGCGTCGACGACATCCTGGAATACGTGAAAGATCTCCTTCCTGCCGGGAACACGTGTCCTGGTAGTCTAGCCGAGGCCAAGAGAATCACGTGCCCTCTCGACTTACCCCACGAAAAGTATCACGCGCATCAACGACTGTATCATGTATCGCAAGGAGCACATGGACAAGACCAAATGTCCTGTGTGTGAACGGTACAAGAAAGAGAAGAAGAAAGCTCCTCGGAAAGTTGTGTGGTACTTCCTGCCCCCGGCTTCAACGGTTCTACGCGGACCGCAAGGAAGCAAAGCTCATGCGCTGGCACGCTGAAAGAAAGGAGGCAGTGTTGAATGATGAAGAGCGGATTGAGCACCCAGTGCTGACGCACCCTTCGGATGCAAGCCAGTGGAAAGCATTAGACAATGAATTCGGAAGTTTTGGGGCAGATCCCAGAAACATCAGGTTGGGTGCGAGCACGGACGGATTCAATCCGTTCGGAAACCAGAGCAGCACACATAGCACATGGCCCGTGTTTGTATGGATCTACAACCTCCCGCCCTGGCTGTGCATGAAGAGGAAGTACATACAGATGAGTATGCTAATTCAAGGGCCGACACAACCAGGAAACGATATCAACATGTATCTCGAACTATTAAAGGAGGAGCTTGAAACATTGTGGGCGGAGGAAGGGGTAGATACATGGGACGCCGTCGCGGAAGAATATTTCCCTTTGAGAGCCGCGTTGATCACGACGGTGCAGGACTACCTCGTATAAGGTTACATTTCGTGCCAGGTGTGCCATGGACACAAGGCATGTGTTAGGTGCATGGAAGAGACGATGTTTTTGCAGCTTGGTAAGGATCCCGGCTCTTCGAAAACAGTTTACATGGGGCATCGAAGGTGGCTACACAAGACTGACCCGTGGCGAAAGCGTGGAGATTTGTTCGATGGTACAAATGAACCCCGAGGACCTCCACATAAGAAGAGCGGTGATACGCGTAGATGCACACGTCCGTTGGGAACCCCAAGTGGAAGGTATGATGCGTATAGAAGCAAGTTTCCCTCAGTATGAAACCAAGGTTTAATCGAACCAGTAGGAGCCAAGAAGCACGTTGAAGGTTGATGGTCGCGAAATGTGATGCGGCGCAACACCAGGGATTCCGGCGCCAACGCGGAACCTGCACAACACAACCAAGTACTTTGTCCCAACGAAACAGTGAGGTTGTCAATCTCACCGGCTTAGTAACAAAGGATTAAACGTATCGAGTGGAAGATGTTTGCAAAGAAAATAAACACAATTGCAATGATTGTATGCTATGTAAAGAATAGGACCGGGGTCCACAGTTCACTAGAGGTGTCTCTCCCATAAGATAAAAGCGTGTTGGGTGAACAAATTACAGTCGCAATTGACAAATAGAGATAACATATGCATATACATGATATGATAAATATAGTGAGATTTAATCCGGCATTACGACAAAGTACATAGACCGCCATCCAACTGCATCTATGCCTAAAAAGTCCACCTTCAGGTTATCATCCGAACCCCATTCAGTATTAAGTTGCTAAGCAACACACAATTGCATTAAGTATGGTGCGTAATGTAATCAACAACTACATCCTTAGACATAGCATCAATGTTTTATCCCTAGTGGCAACAGCACATCACAACCTTAGAACCTACTGTCACGATCCCAGGTGTCAATGAAGGCATGAACCCACTATCGAGCATAAATACCGCCTCTTGGAGTTAAGAGCAAAAACTTGGCCAGAGCCTCTACTAATAACGGAGAGCATGCAAGATCATAAACAACACATAAACAATAGATTGATAATCACCATAATCATAGTACTCTCTATCCATCGGATCCCGACAAACACAACATATAGTATTACAGATAGATGATCTTGATCATGTTAGGCAGCTCACAAGATCCAACAATGAAGCACAACAAGGAGAAGACGACCATCTAGCTACTGCTATGGACCCATGGTCCAGGGAGAACTACTCACTCATCACTCCGGAGGCGACCATGGCGGTGTAGAGTCCTCCAGAGATGAATCCCCTCTCCGGCAGGGTGCCGGAGCGATCTCCTGAATCCCGAGATGGGATTGCGGCGGCGGCGTCTCGGAAGGTTTTCCGTATCGTGGCTCTCGGACTGGGGGTTTCGCGACGGAGGCTTTAAGTAGGCGGAGGGTCAACGCGGGGGGCCACACGAGGGCCCAGGTCGGCGCGGCCGGGGCTTGGGCCACGCCGCCCAGCCCCTGGCTACCTCGTGGCCCCACTTCGTTATCTCTTCGGTCTTGGAAGCTTCGTGCAAAATAGGACCCTGGCGAAAGTTTCGTCAATTCCGAGAATATTTCTTTACTAGGATTTCTGAAACCAAAAACAGCAGAAACAGCAACTGGCTCTTCGGCATCTTGTTAATAGGTTAGTTCCAGAAAATGCATAAATATGACATATAATGTGCATAAAACATGTAGGTATCATCAATAAAGTAGCATGGAACATAAGAAATTATCGATACGTTGGAGACGTATCAAGCGGCGAAGAGATCGATACATTACTGAAAGGTTGGAAGGAGTGCCCTGCGCCGGGAAAGATTCGTCAAAAGCCTGGAGAGAAGAAGAAAAAGGAAACGACGCCGCTCATTGGTGTATGGAAAAGGAGGTCCGTGTTTTGGGACTTGCCGTACTGGAAAATTCTCGATACACCCCACTGCCTTGATGTCATGCATATTACAAAGAACGTGTGCGAGAGCTTGCTTGGCACTCTTCTCAACATGCCGGACCGGACCAAAGATGGACCGAAAGCAAGACACGACCTGAAAGTTTTGGGCATCAGGGAAGAGCTTCAGATCCCGGCGGCCCAAGAGGGACAGTCGGAGGAGGAGGCGGACGGTGGTCAGAAGCGCAAAAGGATTAAGCAGCCAGACTATTAATGTCCCCCCTCCTGCTTCACTTTTAGTTTGGCTGAGGTCGATCAATTTTTCAATTGCCTTCTAGGAGTCAAAGTGCCCTTCGGTTACTCCGGGATAATAAGCAGATACATGGACCCCAAGAAACGAAACTTCAGCGGCATGAAGTCTTATGACTGTCACGTGATGATGACGCAGATTCTTCCGGTTGCAATCCGAGGTATAATGGATGACCATGTCCGTGCAACGCTGACTGGGCTCTGTAACTTCTTCGACGTCATAACTTGGAAGTCGATAAGCGTGAAGAAACTCGCAAGGCTCCAGGAAGAGATCGTGGTGATCCTATGTGAGCTTGATATGTACTTCCCGCCTGCATTCTTTGACATGATGGTCCATCTGTTGGTCCATATCATGGATGATATCATCAGTCTAGGGCCGGCATTCTTACACAACATGATGCCGTTTGAAAGAATGAATGGGGTCATTAAAGGATACGTTCGTAACAGGTCACATCCGGATGGAAGCATCGTCCAGGGCTGGCTCACCGAAGAGTGCATCTCTTTCTGCACGACTTATCTAGACATCGAGGACCCTGTTGGTTTGCCTCAAAACAAGCACCTCCGCAGGTTCGAGGGAGTAGGCCACAAAAATGGAAGGAAGGAACTGCACGTGCACATGTCTGGTCGGACTTCCGACTTTGACAGGGCCAACTTAGTAGCGCTACAACACATTGACTTGATCGATCCTTGGTTGAAAGAGCACAAAACCATGATAGAGAACAGTGGCAAGCCGATGATGACGGAAGCAGAAATATACAGAGAGCACAACTCCTCTTTCGCGCGCTGGTTCAAAGACCACATTGATGCTAATCCCCCACCAATGGATTCTGACAAGGATAAACTAGTATTGGCCTTGTCACATGGCCCCGCGCCCAACATCATGACTTACCAAGCGTACGATATCAACGGGTACACATTCTACACGGAAGAAAAAGACAAGAACAATGTTTACCAGAACTCAGGGGTAACGATGGATTCCTGGGCGGGTGAAGCAAAGACTAGATACTACGGAAGAATCGAGGAAATCTAGGAGCTTAGCTACGCTGGGGAGAAAGTGCCGATGTTCCGTATCAGATGGGCTAAGAGCGTCACAAAAGAAGACCGGTATTTCACCACCATGTTTCTACCCGAAGCCAACAAATCAAAGTCCACGAACGCCACCGCGCAGAATGAGCCATGGGTACTGGCAGAACACGTGCACCAATGCTTCTTCATAACCAACCCATCCAGGCCTAGCCGTGTTATCGTGAGGAGAGGCAAGAGGACCATTGATGCGCGTAGATGTACACGTCCGTTGGGAACCCCAAGAGGAAGGTATGATGCGCACAGTGGCAAGTTTTCCTTCAGTATGAAACCAAGGTTTAATCGAACCGGTGGGGAGCCAAGAAGCACGTTGAAGGTTGATGGTCGCGAAATGTGATGCGGCGCAACACCGGGATTCCGGCCAACGCGGAACCTGCACAACACAACCCAAGTACTTTGCCCCAACGAAACAGTGAGGTTGTCAATCTCACCGGCTTGCTGTAACAAAGGATTAAACGTATCGAGTGGAAGATGTTTGCAAAGAAAACAGAAAACAAGTAGATTGTATGCTATGTAAAGAATAGGACCGGGGTCCACAGTTCACTAGAGGTGTCTCTCCCATAAGATAAAGCATGTTGGGTGAACAAATTACAGTCGGCAATTGACAAATAGAGAAAGGCATAACAATGCATATACATGATATGATAAATATAGTGAGATTTAATCAGGGCATTACGACAAAGTACATAGACCGCCATCCAACGCATCTATGCCTAAAAGTCCACCTTCAGGTTATCATCCGAACCCCTCCAGTATTAAGTTGCAAAGCAAAGACAATTGCATTAAGTATGGTGCGTAATGTAATCAACAACTACATCCTTAGACATAGCATCAATGTTTTATCCCTAGTGGCAACAGCACATCCACAACCTTAGAACTTTCTGTCACTGTCCCAGATTCAATGGAGGCATGAACCCACTATCGAGCATAAATACTCCCTCTTGGAGTTAAGAGTAAAAACTTGGCCAGAGCCTCTACTAGTAACGGAGAGCATGCAAGATCATAAACAACACATGAACAATAGATTGATAATCACCATAATCATAGTACTCTCTATCCATCGGATCCCGACAAACACAACATATAGAATTACGATAGATGATCTTGATCATGTTAGGCAGCTCACAAGATCCAACAATGAAGCACAACAAGGAGAAGACGACCATCTAGCTACTGCTATGGACCCATGGTCCAGGGGAACTACTCACTCATCACTCCGGAGGCGACCATGGCGGTGTAGAGTCCTCCGGAGATGAATCCCCCTCCGGCAGGGTGCCGGAGGCGATCTCCGAATCCCCCGAGATGGGATTCGCGGCGGCGTCTCTGAAGGTTTTCCGTATCGTGGCTCTCGCGGGGGTTTCGCGACGGAAGCTTTAGGCGGAGGGTCAACGCGGGGGCCACACGAGGGGCCCAGGGGGCAGGTCGGCGCGGCCAGGGCTTGGGCCGCGCCGGCCACCCTCCGGCCGCCTCGTGGCCCCACTTCGTTATCTCTTCGGTCTTGGAAGCTTCGTGCAAAAATAGGACCCTGGCGAAAGTTTCGTCCAATTCCGAGAATATTTCTTTACTAGGATTTCTGAAACCAAAAACAGCAGAAAAAGAATCGCTCTTCGGCATCTTGTTAATAGGTTAGTTCCAGAAAATGCATAAATATGACATATAATGTGCATAAAACATGTAGGTATCATCAATAAAGTAGCATGGAACATAAGAAATTATCGATACGTTGGAGACGTATCAGCATCCCCAAGCTTAGTTCTGCTCGTCCCGAGCAGGTAAAACGATAACAAAGATAATTTCTGAAGTGACATGCCATCATAATCTTGATCATACTATTTGTAAACATATGTAATGAATGCAGCGATCAAAGCAAAGGTAATGACATGAGTAAACAACTGAATCATAAAGCAAAGACTTTTCATGAATAGTACTTCAAGACAAGCATCAATAAGTCTTGCATAAGAGTTAACTCATAAAGCAATAAATCAAAGTAAAGGTGTTGAAGCAACACATAGGAAGATTAAGTTTCAGCGGTTGCTTTCAACTTATAACATGTATATCTCATGGATATTGTCAACATAAAGTAATATAACAAGTGCAATATGCGTATGTAGGAATCAATGCACAGTTCACACAAGTGTTTGCTTCTTAAGGTGGAAGGAGATAGGTAAACTGACTCAACAATAAAAGTAAAAGAATGGTCCTTCAAAGAGGAAAGCATCGATTGCTGTATTTGTGCTAGAGCTTTTATTTTGAAAACATGAAACAATTTTGTCAACGGTAGTAATAAAGCATATGAGTTATGAAAATTATATCTTACAAGTTGCAAGCCTCATGCATAGTGTACTAATAGTGCCCGCACCTCGTCCTACTTAGCTTGGACTACCGGATCTTTGCATGCCATGTTTCAACCAAGTGTCACAAAGGGGTACCTCCATGCCGCCTGTACAAAGGTCTAAGGAGAAAGCTCGCATTTTGGATTTCTCGCTTTTGATTATTCTCAACTTAGACATCCATACCGGACAACATGGACAACAGATAATGGACTCCTCTTAAATGCATAAGCATGTAGCAATGATTATTATTCTCATATGAGATTGAGGATATATGTCCAAAACTGAAACTTCAACCATGATTCATGGCTTTAGTTAGCCCAATGTTCTTCTCTAACAATTTTGCATGCTCCAACCACTAAAATGATAGATCCTTCAGACAAGACGGACATGCATAGCAACTCACATGATATTCAACAATAGTTGATGGCGTTCCCCAGCATGGTTATCGCACAACAAGCAACTTAAT
Source organism: Lolium multiflorum (assembly GCA_030979885.1). Lineage (NCBI taxonomy): Eukaryota > Viridiplantae > Streptophyta > Magnoliopsida > Poales > Poaceae > Lolium > Lolium multiflorum. Next base: position 107,839,276 of record CM061751.1, read on the forward strand.
AAAAGATAAAGTGCATAAGTACATATTCAATACTACGATAGTTTTTAAGGCTATTTTGTCCCATGAGCTATATATTGCAAAGGTGAATGATGGAATTTTAAAGGTAGCACTCAAGCAATTTACTTTGGAATGGCGGAGAAATACCATGTAGTAGGTAGGTATGGTGGACACAAATGGCATAGTAGTTGGCTCAAGGATTTTGGATGCATGAGAAGTATTCCCTCTCGATACAAGGTTTAGGCTAGCAAGGTTATTTGAAGCAAACTCAAGGATGAACAAGTGCAGCAAAACTCACATAAAAGACATATTGTAAACATTATAAGACTCTACACCGTCTTCCTTGTTGTTCAAAACTCAATACTAGATATTATCTAGACCTTAGAGAGACCAATTATGCAAACCAAATTTTAGCAAGCTCTATGTATTTCTTCATTAATAGGTGCAAAGTATATGATGCAAGAGCTTAAACATGAGCACAACAATTGCCAAGTATCACATTATCCAAGACATTTTAGAATTACTACATGTAGCATTTTCCAATTCCAACCATATAACAATTTAACGAAGAAGAAACTTCGCCATGAACATTATGAGTAAAGCCTAAGGACACATGTGTCCATATGCAACAGCGGAGCGTGTCTCTCTCCCACAAAGTGAATGCTAGGATCCATCTTATTCAAACAAAAACAAAAACGAAAACAAACCGACGCTCCAAGTAAAGAACACAAGATGTGATTGAATAAAAATATAGTTTCAGGGGAGGAACCTGATGATGTTGTCGATGAAGAAGGGGATGCCTTGGGCATCCCCAAGCTTAGACGCTTGAGTCTTCTTAAAATATGCAGGGGTGAACCACGGGGCATCCCCAAGCTTAGAGCTTTCACTCCTCTTGATCATAGTATATCATTCTCCTCTCTTAACCCTTGAAAACTTCCTTCACACCAAACTTCAAGCAAACTCATTAGAGGGTTAGTGCATCATTAATAATTCACTCATTCAGAGGTGACACAATCATTATTTTCACTTCTGGACATTGCATAATGCTACTGGACATTAGTGGATCAAAGAAATAAATCCAACATAGCAAAAGAGGCAATGTGAAATAAAAGGCAGAATCTGTCAAAAACAGAACAGTCCTTAAAGACGAATTTAAAGTTGGCACCAGACTTGCTCAAATGGAAAAACTCAAAACTAATGAAAGTTGCGTACATATCTGAGGATCACGCAAAATTGGCAGATTTTTTCAATTTTCTACAGGGAACTGTGCCCAGATTCGTGACAGACAGCAATGCTGTTTCTGCGCAGCGATCCCAAATATAACATCAACTTTGACATAGAAACTTTACTTGGCACAAAAACATGATAAGGAGAGGTTGCTACAGTAGTAAACAACTTCCAAGACTCAACAAAACAAAAAAAATTGCTGTAGGTAAAAACATGGGTTGTCTCCCATAAGCGCTTTTCTTTCGCCTTTCAGCTAGGCAGAAAGTGCAAATCAAGTAACATCGAGAGTAGAAGCATCAACATTATTTTTCATGCAAACACAACTTGTTGCAGAGGGTACTTTAGGTGCTCCATTATCTAAATTCTCTATGGTGGTGCTAGGGGTCTTAGAAATTTTAGGCCTATAATAATTCTTTTGTTTAGGCACTTTAGAGGCGTACATGAATTTTTGCTCTTTACCCACATAAGCTTTCTCATTATACTTGAGAGAAGAAAAGGTTGAACCCAAGGTTCCCATAGCTTTTTCAAGTTCATCAATCCTATTGGTTTGATTATCATGGATAACACAAGTTCCTAGGACACTAATTCTTTCATCAATTCCTCCTAGGGATTTATCAAGTTCATTAGTTTTATCCAATAACATTTCCAATTTAGTTTCAATACTTGGAAAATTTTTCTCTATGGTTTCCAATTTTTTCATAACATCTTCAAGAGAGATTTCAATTTTAACTTCATTAACAGGTGGTATTCCAACTAGACTCTCAATGATGCAACTAGCTTCTAAAGCGGGAGTACCTAGGAAATTACCTCCCGAAAGAGTATCAAGAACATATCTATTCCAACTAGATAAACCAACATAAAAGTTCCTAAGAAGGATAGTGGTGGAGTGTTTCTTAATGCACCTTTGATGAGCATTACTAATTCTATACCAAGCATCTTTAAAACTTTCTCCACCTTGTTGCTTAAAAGAACGAACTTCAACTTCAGGATTACTCATTTTAGTAGCAGTAAAATAAAACGAACTAGATAAAGTAAATGCAAGTAACTAATTTTTTTTGTGTTTTCGATATAGAGAGCAAGACAATAAATAAAGTAAAACTAGCAACTAATTTTTTTGTATTTTGTTTTAGTGCAGCAAACAAAGTAGTAAATAAAATAAAGCAAGACAAAAACAAAGTAAAGAGATTGAGAAGTGGAGACTCCCCTTGCAGCGTGTCTTGATCTCCCCGGCAACGGCGCCAGAAAAGTGCTTGATGCGCGTAGATGTACACGTCCGTTGGGAACCCCAAGAGGAAGGTATGATGCGCACAAGGCAAGTTTTCCCTCAGTATGAAACCAAGGTTTAATCGAACCAGTAGGAGCCAAGAAGCACGTTGAAGGTTGATGGTCGCGAAATGTGATGCGGCGCAACACCAGGGATCGGCGCCAACGCGGAACCCGCAACACAACCAAGTACTTTGCCCCAACGAAATTGAGTTTGTCAATCTCACCGGCTTGTAACAAAGGATTAAACGTCGAGTGGAAGATGTTTGCAAAGAAAACAGTAAAACAAGTAGATTGTATGCTATGTAAAGAATAGGACCGGGGTCCACAGTTCACTAGAGGTGTCTCTCCCATAAGATAAAGCATGTTGGGTGAACAAATTACAGTCGGGCAATTGACAAATAGAGAAAGGCATAACAATGCATATACATGATATGATAAATATAGTGAGATTTAATCAGGGCATTACGACAAAGTAGACCGCCATCCAACTGCATCTATGCCTAAAAAGTCCACCTTCGGTTATCATCCGAACCCCTCCAGTATTAAGTTGCAAAGCAATGTACAATTGCATTAAGTATGGTGCGTAATGTAATCAACAACTACATCCTTAGACATAGCATCAATGTTTTATCCCTAGTGGCAACAGCACATCCACAACCTTAGAACTTTCGTCACTGTCCCAGATTCAATGGAGGCATGAACCCACTATCGAGCATAAATACTCCCTCTTGGAGTTAAGAGTAAAAACTTGGCCAGAGCCTCTACTAGTAACGGAGAGCATGCAAGATCATAAACAACACATGAACAATAGATTGATAATCACCATAATCATAGTACTCTCTATCCATCGGATCCCGACAAACACAACATATAGAATTACAGATAGATGATCTTGATCATGTTAGGCAGCTCACAAGATCCAACAATGAAGCACAACAAGGAGAAGACGACCATCTAGCTACTGCTATGGACCCATGGTCCAGGGTGAACTACTCACTCATCACTCCGAGGCGACCATGGCGGTGTAGAGTCCTCCGGGAGATGAATCCCCTCTCCGGCAGGGTGCCGGAGGCGATCTCCGAATCCCCCGAGATGGGATTCGCGGCGGCGCCTCGGAAGGTTTTCCGTATCGTGGCTCTCGGCACCGGGGTTTCACGACGGAAGCTTTAAGTAGGCGGAGGGTCAACGCGGGGGCCACACGAGGGCCCAGGGGCAGGTCGGCGCGGCCAGGGCTTGGGCCGCGCCGGCCACCCTCTGGCCGCCTCGTGGCCCCACTTCGTTATCTCTTCGGTCTTCCGGAAGCTTCGTGCAAAAATAGGACCCGGGCAAAAGTTTCGTCCAATTCCGAGAATATTTCTTTACTAGGATTTCTGAAACCAAAAACAGTAGAAAAAAGAATCTGCTCTTCGGCATCTTGTTAATAGGTTAGTTCCAGAAAATGCATAAATATGACATATAATGTGCATAAAACATGTAGGTATCATCAATAAAGTAGCATGGAACATAAGAAATTATCGATACGTTGGAGACGTATCAACCATCGTCGGAATGGATGGAGTCGCCAACGAGGAAGACTTCGAAGGACAAGTCGGAGACCCAATGATGGAAGAATCCGAGGACGAAGACACAACATACACCACAAGAAGAAGCAGGACCACGCTACCGAGGTCAGGTCGACCCTTCAAAAGAAGAAGTCACGACACGGGGCTAAATTATTCAACGACGAGCAAGAAAAGCAAGAAGAAAGTGAAACACTCTTCTCAATCGATGATGTAAAACTTTATTTGCAATCTATAACTCATATTTTGTGTAATTCATAACTACTCATATGGTCATGGCCAATATTTTATGTATGACTAATTAATATTGTGTTGGTCAATATTTTGTGTATGTATATATAACTCATATTTTTTTGTAATGCATAATTATCTTAAAAAGAGAAGGAAATAAAATAGTATAGGATTTGGGGGAATAGAAAACAAACATAAAAGAAAGAGAAAGGAAATAAAGAAATGAAGAAAAAGAAAATAAAAAAGCAAATGGAAATGGCCAGGCCTGGAATAGCTAATTTGGCACAGGACAAGTCCCAGGTATAGCCGTGCCAAGGTTGTTGCCGGCGCACAAGGGCCTTAGTGCGCCGGGGGTTACACTTGTCCCCGGCGAACCAAAGGGGTAGTGCGCCGGCAGTAAGGGGTCCGGCTATAGTGGGGACTTAACCGCGCGATCTCTCTTCCTCTCTTCCTCACATCCATTCTTCCCCGTACGACGACGAGACGACGACCACCTGCCAGCGCCGCCACCCGCCGTTCTGCACCAGCCCTGTCCGCCACCATCCATGTAACATCCCAAAAATTTCAAAACAAAGAAAATGAATTTCCCTTTTTCCAAATTTTGGAACCAACAAAAACTTTTATTAAATTAAGTTTGATACATAGTGATCTTGCTTAATTCTTGTTCTATTGCCATGATTGTTTGTGGAAGTATTCTTGAAATGATCTTAAACCCTAAACCTCACCCCTCTTTTCACCTTTCAAGTTAAAACAAAATAAAAAGAAATTAAATAAGAAAAAGGCCTATGTGCCTATGGCTATTTTTGTGAAACTTTACCCTAAGCCTTTCTACTTTGTTTAGAGGATTGGAAAACCTTCATAAACCTTACCAAGTGCTTATCAAACCAAATCCAAGTTGAAACCAAAGATTTTAAAAAGAAAATAAAATGCCATAGAGGCATATGAGAGCAAATAGAAAATTTGTAAATTTGAGGATCTTGACCCTAAGACTTGTTGTGAATGGTTGGATCACTCCTCTATACCATTTCAACACTCAACAACATCAGTTGGGTCAAGTCAAGTCAAATTAAAAATCAAATGCAACATATGCATAGAGGCATATGTGACACATAGCTATAATACCCAATTCTTGTCAATTGCATTTATACTTTGACCAAATGGTGTGAAACCATCTCTAAACCTAATCTAACCCTAAATGGACCCTAACCCATGCCCAAGTAAAGCAAGGGGAATAAATTACAAGATTAGTGAAAATTGACATATCACCTCTTATGTGTTATGGCCATTTTTGCAAATCTTTGAGCTAGACCTTTTGGAATGGTTTCAATGGTTTGGAAATGTTCCTAAACTAATAAGAATCACTTTGGAGTCAAGAAAAATAAAATCAAATAGAGAGAAATGAAATAGGGAGAAAATTCCATTTTCACTCACATACACATTAGCCAATTTTGCAAATCTTCAACCAAGGCCACCATGGCTTGTTCCATTGTTTGTAAAAAACTTATATACCAATAACACACCCTTTTGAATCAAAGAAACCCAATTCCAATCAAAGAAAATTGCAAATCCAACTTACATATGATAATGGTCATGTGACCATTTTATAACATCTTCACCACTTTGCACCCCTGGTTTTGACTTTTCTTACACCAACCTTGGTCAACACTTGCCACCTCATCCAAGACCATGTCAAGATGAACCACTTTGCTGTTGACCACCAGTGTTGACTCTGCCTAGGTTGACCAGAATAGAGATGCCAAGTGGAGACATTGAAACAAAGAGAAGATCAACCCCCATTTTGAAAACTTGCAAACCATCACCAAATTGACCACCACCACCACCATTCTACCTCTCTGAATATATAAATGAGATCCACCAAAAAGATTTTCAAATTTCAAACAAAATGTTCTTGCGGCCATTATCACAAACACTTGGCAGTCATGAATTGCAATTTGACACACACTCTAATACCCACTAGTTTTTAGCCTCCACCACTTTCTAATTGTGATCATCACACCCTGGTACCTCCTCTGCATCAAACCAAGCCCTTTTGCACTGAGTAAAGTGGAGACATGATCACAATCTTCACCATGCCGTGCACCATGCGCCCCTCTTGCCACTCATCCTCATCACCTCTCTCCTATCCCTCTCACCATGTCAGCAAGCACGCCTGCACTATCCTAAGCACGCCAGTACCCTTCCTAGCTCAAGGCTTGCACGGCATTGGCCGCACAACGCACGCCCAGACACGCCCAGAACATGCCAGGCACGCGGTGAGCGCGCACGGACACCGTCCTGGACGCGCCAGAGCACGCGCGTGTGCCGTCGCCTCAGCCCACCCCTGCAGCCCTACCTCTGCATCGAGCTTGGCCACCATCTCCTCTACCTCCTAGACATCCTCGATAGCTCGCGGAGGAACCATCGCCGTCGCCATCATCGATGTTTTAGCCGCCAGTACCCGCCGCAGACACGGAAGCGATGTGAGCCGTCCCCTCCTCCTTTCTCCGAGCCCGCTACACGTTGAGAAGCGCCTAGCCGTCGCCTACCTCATGCGCCCCCTATCTTGCCCCTTCGCGCCCTGGAGCGCCATTGCCGTCGACGACCCTCCACGGCACCCTCGCAGCACTCGCGCGTTTATAAATAGAGACCCTCCCACACTTCTTCCTCCACACCATTTCTACTCCCCTCATTCTCCTCGACCTCCTCAACCTTTTCTCCACTCCGATTACGCCATAGGGAGCTCCAATTGAGACGTCGATCGCCGGAGCCCGCCGCAGTACAATCCCGCGACTCCGTCCACCTCCGCTCCTCCCACGACTACCAGTAGACTCCTCGTCGTCGACAACGTCGTCTAGCACCAGCGCCCCCCCTCGCCGGAGCTCCAGCACGCCGCCGACCCCTACCTCCGCCGCGACAGCACGCCCCTCTCGATGACGAAGACGACGCAGCTGAGCCGTCAGATCTTCATCTAGTCGCACGGTCCAGGTTAGCACATAACGCTTCGGGTGAGTTGAGTCGCTGACTAGTGGGACCCCTTGTCAGCTGGCCCAAAATGTTACTGGACTGGTATTTCTCAGATTCAAACCATTTCGGCTCATTCCTTTTCCCGCCTAGCCCACTTAGCTTTTTCAAATTAATTTGTTTCAGTGAGATTTCAATACTGATGCTTTGCTATAAATTGAATAGGTTCAAATCTGCAAACCCAAATTGAGTGATTCGAAATGTTCTAGAAAGCTTATGAAATTGTCTAACTAACCCCACTCGATTCATCCTCATAGCTTGTGTAGAATTTGAATGGTAAAAATAACAAGACAGATACTTTTCAGTATTCAAATAATTATTAAAAATCAACCCTTTTGAATTTTGAGGTGATTCCACCTCTCATAATTCACATTTCACAAACTCTAATTGTTTATGCAAAAATATGATATGGGTTCTGTACATGATCTTGGGCTAGAAGCAAAATATTGTCTATGTAGTCAATACTAGCCCATTTCAACTATTTCAAATTTTAGGAATTTAAATCTATGAGGTGTAGCACCTCATTTAAATCACATTCCCAAGTGTTATGAAGTAATGTGATGTCCTTAGTTTGATGGTCTCATAATTGCTCACTTAAGGATATTAAATCACAATGATTATGTAAATTGCATGAGATGATGAATCTCATTTAAATCACTTTTCTCAAATGATAAATGTGAAGTATTGACTTTGGTCAACATGATATCACCTTTATGAATTGAGGAGATTAAATCTTAACAAGATTCAATGAGAGGAATTTATTTCTCCAAAGAACTAAATAGAAAACCTAATTCACATTTCAATGAGAGGAAATTATTTTCCTAACACTAAATAAGAAAACCTTAGCATAACTTTGGGTAGAAATGTAAGTGCTGATGCTAGATCATTTGTGTGAGCCATTAAGGCTAATTAAGTCTACTTAAGTGTTGTTTGGTGATTTTATCCTCGTATTCGTCTATAGACGCTTGTACCGGAGACTATCAAGAGGAGGAGGTATTCTACCAAGAAGAAGAAGAAGAGAACTTTGATCACCTCACCAACCAAGGCAAGCTAATATTCTTGCAAGTTACCCTAAGGCAAAGCTCTATAAGAGCAAGGCCTCATCACCATTTCATTTATGCTTAATGATCCAATCCCAAGTTTTTACCTTACAAGTTTTTGACTTTGGTTTATCAAAGTTTACTTTTTGATTTATGATTCACTTGGTTTAGATATAGAGTAGAACAAGAGCATCAAAGTTAGCCTAGAGCAATACAAGCTAGTTAGCACCCCTCATGACTAGTTTCTAGTGCTAACAGATAAAATTGACTACTCTAGATGGGAATATGTGAAATGAAGTGACTTTGAAAACCTTGGAATGATGATTCATTCTATTGAAAGATTTTGAAGGTGAATATGACTTGTGAATGACTTGGTGAATTTTACAAAAAACTGATGGTTGGGTTCGGATGCGATACCATTCCAATTTGAAAGTACCCCCACAATACCCAACATGGGTAAGGGCTTAACTAGAAATTTATGTGCTTTAGTATGGGTTCCCTCTAAACAAGCGTCATCGGGGTTATGCCGAAAGCTGCCTCTACAACAAAAGCAATGATGTGATATGACGTGAAATGAGGTGAATGTCCGGCCCAAGCCCTGTGCAGTTCCCAGTTGACGGTTTGTCTTCATCGGGAGGCCAAGCTCATGGGGAGAGGTGCCATACTAGAGTATGCAAGTGAAAGGTTATGGTTGGTAGTCCGCACACGGAGTGTGGTAAATCAGGTTAACTGACGGATTATTGCAAATGTTGTGTCACAAGTGTACGACCTCTGCAGAGCGTAGAACTATTCGAATAGCCGCGTCCACGGTTATCGACGGTTGGAAAGGCCATACTGTTCCGTCATCAGATCATTTTAAAAAATGTGACATATGACTTGTGACTTGAATTTGAAAAGTGAATGGTGAATTTGAATTGAATCACAACAGAGTTGTGGGAATGACACTAATATTCCCATTTGAGTTAGTTAGCAAATGAAGAGGCTTTTACTAAATGTTTGTGAACTAAAATTGGCTTTATGCAAATAAACTTAGAGCTTAGCACCCCTTACTAAAATTGATAAGTACTTACACTAGTAGTTTGCGAGTACTTTAAAAGTACTCATGGCTTTGTCCCCTGGCTATTCAAATGGCCAGACTATGAAGAGGAGTACGAACCAAAGAAGGACAGCAGACGTCTACGACAACTAGGACTGCCTCGACGTCAAGCGTTGGCATGTGGATTAGATAGCCACTACTACTTCGCTTCCGCTATTTGTGATGTTTGTTGATCAATAGATCAACTACTATTGTAATATTGGATCATGTGATCTACCTTTGTAAGACGATTATGTGTTGTAATAAATGATGAATCTATGATATTCAACTATTATGTCTCGCAACAACAATATTCCTGGGATTGCGATGTATGGCATAATAGGCATCCTGACTTAAAAATCCGGGTGTTGACAAGTTGGTATCAGAGCCATTGTTTGACCTTAGGAGACCCTAGTTAGAATGGACGTCCGAAAAACTTAGTTTCCAAACAAAGGAAGTGAATATTTCCGAAAACTTATTCTCACCCTTATCTTGAGATATTTTCAAAATAATAAATCCATGCTCTACTTTTCTTTGTAATTCGACATAAAATTTTGCACACTTGATCACGTCATTAACTTACTTATCCTAATTGCTCACAGATAGAGTACCAATGTGAGTCCTATCAAGTTGGCCATGGAGGAAACCTGATGTTCGAGAAGGATCTGAAGCAACTAGTGGAGTATTTAGGACGCCCGTATCCCAAGTTCTTAGGAATACCCCTCAACCATCCATCCGGAGGACCACCCCGGTGGGAAGTTACTGCAGATCTGAGAGGAAAGTTTGGATCCCCAATATGGGAAACCATCTGGTTTTCTGTAACGGGAAACACTTGGAAGGAAGGAATCGCTAGAGCCATGCAAGAAGCAATTGCCCGTCTGTGCGGACAAAACGAGCACAAGATCAAGAACACTCGCTTTGTTTACTACCCAAGACATGACCCCATGGGAAGGCCACTAACCATACCACCGCACCCTTAGATGAACTATTATGTGGCATGCCTAGACTTCCTGCTGCACAAGACCCGCAAGGAGGTGGAGAACGCCCCCCAAGCACATTACCCGTGAAGAAGAAGAAACCACCATTACGAATGAAGAGTAGTATTACTAAGTCACTTGAGTAGGTGTGAGTTGTATCAGGATCCCCTTGTATCGTAGAGCGATGAAGGGTTCTTAAAACCAACGGTGTGTTAGCTTTGTAATATGTGATGCTTGGTATGAATGAAAAAGTGTTGTTGGTTTTACCCCCTCAAGACTACTCAAGTTTTCAAAATATGAACTTTTTTGAACTTTAACTCAAACAAACCATAGAAATTTCCCTCTTATCTTATCATCTACCTCAATGTTCAGATGGCCCCACCAACCCGCAGCAACACCCAAGACGCAATGATGCAGATGATCCAGATGATGATGGAAGACCGCGGCCGAGAGAGCTGAACGTCGCCAACGTTGCGCCGCAGCCAGATAGCTCAGAACAATCAAGGCCATGGAAACCACGATCACCCTGGATCGAAGTTGAAGAACTTTCGAACACCAACCCTCCCATGTTTAGCAAGACAGAAGAGCCCTTAGATGCTGATGACTGGCTCCAGACAATGGAGAACAACCTAGAAGTTGCGGGAGTTGAAGCCACGAGAAAGTACTGTTCGCCACCCACTATCTGTCAGGACCCGCGAGCCTGGTGGACAAGTGCCCGCGCAATGAATGCGGGACAGATGATGACCTGGGAAGAATTCAAGCTGAAGTTTAGCAAGTATCATGTCCCCCAAGGATTGATCAAAAAGATGAGAGACGAGTTCCGTGAACTCAAGTAAGGAAGAATGACCGTGATGGAATACCGCGACAGGTTTCTACTCTGTCAAGGTACGCCCCGGATGAGACCGACACCAACGAGAAAGGAAGGAAAGATTTCTGAACGGACTGCATGCCGAGATGCAGACTGTGTTAGTGAACATACCGTTCACTGACCTGGAAGCCCTAGTGGACTCAGCCATACAAATGGAAGGAAAGCTGCACCAAGCCAACGAAAACCGCAAGAGAAGGATGATGAACCGAATGGACCCAACAACGCCCAGAAGTACCGCAACAGCTCAACTGGAGGATTTGCCTCAAGATACAACAAGCCCCCTGCTCAGACATACCGCCCAAGCAACAACAACAACAACAACCGCAACAACAACAACAACAACATCAACAACAACAATAACAACGGCAACCGCACCAACACCAACAACCACCCCAATGGCAACAACAACAACCCCAATACTGCCCCAATGACTGGAAGCAACACTGTTCCCGTCAACCCCAAGGACAAATCCACCATCAACTGCTATGAATGTGGAGTTGTGGGTCACTACTCCAATGAGTGCCCCAAGAAGCTTACCAAGATTGCCGCCAACACCGCTGCACCTGCCAAGAACGCGCTCGCAGGTAGAAGGAACCAGAACAACCACAACGTCCGTCTCTACCACATGAATGCCACAAGCTCAGGAAGCACCCAATGCCATGCCAAGTATGTTTTCCGTTAATCCAATTGCTCAATCTCTCTTAGGAACCTAACTTTTCTTAAAATCTCGGGACGAGATTTGTTTAAGGGGAAGGGTTTGTAACAACCCAAAATTTCAAAACAAAGAAAATGAATTTCCTTTTTCCAAATTTTGGAACCAACAAAAACTTTTATTAAATTAAGTTTGATACATAGTGATCTTGCTTAATTCTTGTTCTATTGCCATGATTGTTTGTGGAAGTATTCTTGAAATGATCTTAAACCCTAAACCTCACCCTTCTTTTCACCTTTCAAGTTAAAACAAAATAAAAAGAAATTAAATAAGAAAAAGGCCTATGTGCCTATGGCTATTTTTGTGAAGCTTTACCCTAAGCCTTTCTACTTTGTTTATAGGATTGGAAAACCTTCATAAACCTTACCAAGTGCTTATCAAACCAAATCCAAGTTGAAACCAAAGATTTTAAAAAGAAAATAAAAATGCCATAGAGGCATATGAGAGCAAATAGCAAATTTGTAAATTTGAGGATCTTGACCCTAAGACTTGTTGTGAATGGTTGGATCACTCCTCTATACCATTTCAACACTCAACAACATCAATTGGGTCAAGCCAAGTCAAATTAAAAATCAAATGCAACATATGCATAGAGGCATATGTGACACATAGCTATAATACCCAATTCTTGTCCTATGCATTTATACTTTGACCAAATGGTGTGAAACCATCTCTAAACCTAATCTAACCCTAAATGGACCCTAACCCATGCCCAAGTAAAGCAAGGGGAATAAATTACAAGATTAGTGAAAATTGACATATCACCTCTTATGTGTTGTGGCCATTTTTGCAAATCTTTGAGCTAGACCTTTTGGAATGGTTTCAATGGTTTGGAAATGTTCCTAAACTAATAAGAATCACTTTGGAGTCAAGAAAAATAAAATCAAATAGAGAGAAATGAAATAGGGAGAAAATTCCATTTTCACTCACATACACATTAGCCAATTTTGCAAATCTTCAACCAAGGCCACCATGGCTTGTGCCATTGTTTGTAAAACACTTATATACCAATAACACACCCTTTTGAATCAAAGAAACCCAATTCCAATCTAAGAAAATTGCAAATCCAACTTACATATGATAATGGTCATGTGACCATTTTATAACATCTTCACCACTTTGCACCCCTGGTTTTGACTTTTCTTAAACCAACCTTGGTCAACACTTGCCACCTCATCCAAGACCATGTCAAGATGAACCACTTTGATGTTGACCACCAGTGTTGAATCTGCCTAGGTTGACCAGAATAGAGATGCCAAGTGGAGACATTGAAACAAATAGAAGATCAACCCCCATTTTGAAAACTTGCAAACCATCACCAAATTGACCACCACCACCACCATTCTACCTCTCTGAATATATAAATGAGATCCACCAAAAAGATTTTCAAATTTCAAACAAAATGTTCTTGCAGCCATTATCACAAACACTTGGCAGGCATGAATTGCAATTTGACATACACTCTAATACCCACTGGTTTTTAGCCTCCACCACTTTCTAATTGTGATCATCACACCCTGGTACCTCCTCCGCATCAAACCAAGCCCTTTTGCACTGAGTAAAGTGGAGACATGATCACAATCTTCACCATGTCATGCACCATGCGCCCCTCTTGCCACTCATCATCATCACCTCTCTCCTATCCCTCTCACCATGTCAGCAAGCACGCCTGCACTATCCTAAGCACGCCAGTACCCTTCCTAGCTCAAGGCTTGCATGGCATTGGCCGCACAACGCACCCCCAGACACGCCCAGAACATGCCAGGCACGCGGTGAGCGCGCACGGACACCGTCCTGGACGCGCCAGAGCACGCGTGTGTGCCGTCGCCTCAGCCCACCCCTGCAGCCCGACCTCTGCATCGAGCTTAGCCACCATCTCCTCTAGACATCCTCGATAGCTCGCGGAGGAACCGTCGCCGTCGCCATCATCGATGTTTTAGCCGCCAGTACCCGCCGCAGACACGGAGGCGATGTGAGCCGTCCCCTCCTCCTTTCTCCGAGCCAGCTACACGTTGAGAAGCGCCTAGCCGTCGCCTACCTCATGCGCCCCCTATCTTGCCCCTTCGCGCCCTGGAGCGCCATTGCCGTCAACGACCCTCCACGGCACCCTCGCAGCACTCGCGCGTTTATAAATAGAGACCCTCCCGCACTT